>JAVSCE010006859.1:0-76372 GCA_032199065.1 Smutsia gigantea | reverse complement strand
GGCAGTAGTTTAGATAAGGGATAGTGGCGGCTTGGGTTAGATAGTGCCACTGAAGAGGAGGAATTTTGTGTATTCAAAATATGTCTATTGTGTGTGTGTAATGCTACTCAAAGTAGCACTAGAAGTACTCATAAAGGTAAATTTGTGACAGAATAGATTACTACCTATGAATTTTTATTGGAGGCATCTTGAAATAGAAAGAGCCTAAATTTAGAGACAGTAAAACCTGAATTTCAATCTATGCTCCTAAGTAGGTGTGTTGATTCAGTGATTAAAAGTTTTGTCCATCATCCTCACCTCAGGGGGTTGTTGTAGGGACTAAAGTAGATGACCTATGTATAGTGCCTTTGTTTTGTTGTTTTAAACTAACACTAATTGGGTGTTTACTATGTCAGGCATTACACAAACCCGGTGAGAAAAATAGTCCTTATTTTATGGATAATAAAAATGAAGCCTAGGTGGGTCACAGTTATTAGTAAGTGCTGGAGCCTAGATTTGAATCTAGAAAAGTTGTTTCCCATGTTTGTGTACTTAACCAGTATGCTGCTTACTCTTAGCCCAGAGTAGGTGATTGAGGATAGGCCCAGAGTATTTGTGCCAGTATTTTGTCTGTCTGTACATAATATATTCCTACGGTTAAAACAGCAGTTACTGTGTGATGACATGCTTTCAAGCCTTTATCAGTGTTTTAGTTAAGCTAACTAAAGGGTTCTCTTTAAATCAAAATTCTGTCTTTCAATAAGTCAAGTTAAAAATATAGGTTACCGGAGTTTTTTTTTTCTCTTCCGTAACTGTTCAGTAAGTTTATTTTATTATGTGTGCCAAAATAGGTTTGCTGACTATTGGAATTTGAGTACCATAGAGAACCACCTACTCAGCTTCTCTTTGGATAGTAATTTTGCTCTGGTTTCTTTAAAGACACAAGTTACAACACGCTTGTCTTGTGCTTCTTTGCTCCTCATGCAAATCAATGCAGTAATGGATTTCATGTGTAAATTTTTATTAGGAAATGCCAGTCATGTCAAGTTTTGTGGAAAACCTCAGTGTAACAGTGTTTCGTATTGACTAGTACCTTTAGAAATGTGGTATTGTGGTGATTATTGTAACAAGAGAATAACTGTTTATACAGGAATAAAGAAATATGTAGGGTGAGATAGTATAGAGGCACATAATTGCAACTTTTTGAGAGAAACAGTGTGTGTGTGAGTGCATATGTGTATGTATTTGGCTTCTGATATGTAATTATTTGGATTATGTATTTAGGTTTGTTAGCCAACTTTTGGGGGTTTGCTCTATGGGAAGGGCCCTTTGTTGCCTGGAGTGGCATCTTGGCATTTGCTGTGTTTCCTGGATGAATCATCAACAGCATGTCTTAGTAATTAATATTACTGTATTTAATTTTGCTTAAGGATTCTGTTCTTAGCTTCTCTGTGTTCACTGAGGGAAGAATAAACTTTCCCCGAAGAAAGTTGGTGTTTAGGCCTGGTCCTTGCTGGTCTTGGCTCTCTAGTTTATGTATGATGCAATATATACTTTCTTTTTCAGCTTTATTCCCCCAGTTGCAGCCCTAGTTCTACTGTGTTACGGTCTTGCTTTAGAGCTCCTAGTTGTTAGAAGCCAGAAATTGTAGAAATTGATGGGTTGGGAGTTTTTCCTATTTCCTGCACCCAATATAAGACCTAGAATATAATAGGTATTTAATAAATGTTGGTTGAGTGACTGACTTTGGTAACTGACTGACTGAATGAAAATGAGTGATTCACAAAGAAGATAAGGCTCAAAGACCTAGTCAAGGTTATGCAGCTGGGAGGTAATAGACGTATATCTTAAATCTTAAATTACCTTCTTTTCTAGTTTATTCGTTTATTAACTACGCAGTCATCTAAAACCAAACAAGACAGTGAAATGAAATGTGAAATCAAACAAGGCAGTACACCATTCTAATTTCTTAAGTGATAAATGAATGCTTGTGCAGTAACTATATGTAACAATATTACATAGGGGTAGTTGCCTTATGCCTTCCAAGTGAAACTAAATCAAACCACTTATACACCACCAGTTTGAGTCTAGTCTGTGTCAGAGGCAGTATTCACGGCTCTGGATTCGGTTTTAGCTAAGACTCTTTAAGGTTGGCAGAGGAAAATAAGGACCCCTACGGAAAAAACAAAATGAATAGTCAAAGGTAGGAGGAAAGACAGAAGGGAATAGTTCTCTGGAGGCTAAAGAAAAACAAGTCCAGAAGTATACTCAATTGTATTGAATGTATTACAGATTTTTTTGTATGATGAGGACTGAAAAAGGCTTTCAGATTTAACGGTTAGGAGGTCAGTCTTCTCGAACAAGAGCTCTTTGAGTGAGAGCTAGATGGTAATGGATTGGGGAGGAAATGAGAATTAGAAGTGCGCAGAATGAGAATAGATAGATACCTCTTTTTTTTTTCTTTTAAGATGTTTGTCACTGAAGGAAAGAAGGGAGAGATGGAAATAGTTTAAAAAGCACGAGGAAAAAATCATTATTTTTAGCAGGGGGCAGGTTGTTTCTTTTTTAAGTATGGCATGAATAGAATTTACGTGTGGGTAGAGAGAAAGAAGTTAGTGGAGAAGAGGAAGGAGAGACGTAATTTAAAGAAAAAAATGATCCTTCAGGAGGCAGGATCTTCTCTGTACAGTTGTCTGGCATTTAGGAGCAAAGAATATATTAGGATGGATGCCAGAATGCTAAATTTAGAGATGCAAAGGAGAGAAGTTGAAGGAATTTTTGCTTGAAAACCTGTTTTCCTCTGTGAAGTAGGAAGCAAAGATTTGGAATGAGAGCTCCATGGTTGGAAATGGGGAATACAAGAGCGGCGGAGCTGAAACCCCTGCCGTGGTGATGATGAGTTCTGATGGCCCCACTGGGATTAGAAGCAAAATTGTAGTGGCACCAGTCTACCCAGTCATGTGATTTGTCTCCCTCCCTTTACTAGGAGGTAGACAGACATACCCCAAATTGGGTCTCCATAGGGTAGATGTGGCAGAGGATATGGCAACTGGGAAATTGAGGGTATCATGAAAGTTTCTTACTTTATAGTCCAGGCTACATATGTAGAAGGTAAAACCAGGTGACAGCATATGGCGTCCCAAAGAATAGACTTGGTGGGAGTAAGGGAATGAGCAACGTAAAGGCCAGGAGCTTGTGGCCAAGAACTAAAATGTAGAGATCTAATTTTTTTTGATAGAAGCAGTTCTAGTTCTAGAAGTAGTATCAGGTCAGAGAAGTAGAGAACTGAGGTAGTTCTTCTCAGACAGCTGGACCACTCAACTCTGAATATCATTACTTCCTGTTTTATAGCTGAGGTGTTGATTTGGTTTACCATCCTGTATTATGGTAGGATTTTAGGTAGAGGGAATGATTTTGGGAGTAGGGAGTGTTGTTAAGTCTTACTTCCTGGGTAATGATTTGGACCCTTGCAAATAATAACAGGATGAGGGAGGCTGGCTCTGACAGGCTGTGTATAGACAGTGTGAACTTCAAAACAGGCTCTTGATCTAGAATTGGCAATATCCAAGAAAATTTCCCTCTCTTGTTCCCGGATAAGGGGGAGTGGTGGGAGGATTAACATTCTTGTTTGAGAAGCCTTTGCCAGATGTAGTGCCATCCAGGGCAAGATGGATTTTGATTAACGTGGAGAAATCATTTTGTAAAGTGACTGAAGGTGTAGAGATTTTTAATGATCATAGAAGATTTTAACAATAGAGTGGAAACTGTGAGAAGCTGGATTCAAGAGTTTAAATTGATCTGTTTGTTTTTATACAGTATATTCTATTTTCTTACATTTTATCTTTATTTTAAAATAATTTTAGGCTTACAGAAAAGTGTGGAAAAAGTAGTACAAAAAATACCATTTACCGAGTTTCCTCAAATACATTTGATCATATCTGCTTTGTGAGTCTCTTTATATGTATGTATACATATGCACAGCATATTTTTTCTGAAACTTTTGAAAGTAAATGTCAGATATGCTGTCCCTTTTCACCTCAATATCTTGCTGTGTATTTTCTAAAAACAAAGATATTCTCTTATAAACAGCAGTGCAAATTATCAAAATAACATTGATATACTTTATAAACATAGTTCACCAGGATCCCTACTAATATTTTTTATAGCAAAAGAAAAAGGATTCTTTTTCAATCAGGATCTAGTTCTTGATTAGATATGGTGCTTAGTTGTTGTGTCTCTTTGTCCGTCTTTAATCTGGAACAGTTCTCTACAATTTGCCTTTCATGACAGTCCTTTGGAGAGGGTCACGTCAGTTATTTTGTAGTACACCCCCCAAATGTCCTTTTTTTCTAATTGTACTTTTCACTCATTGGTTGTAGAATTCATAGGTTATTATTGCCCGAAATAGTTGTAGCTATGGTGGTTGTCAAATGGTGATTTCCTATCATTTCTTCTATATTTACTATTTAGAATTCTATAAGGAAAAACTCCCCTTGCCTCCTATTTATTTATTCATTTGTATCAGTATGAATTCATCATTTTTATTTTATTCTGTGTTGGTAATAATCTGATGCTATCATCACTTATTTTGAGGCTCAGACATAGTCCCAAGTTTGACCAGTGGAAGCCTCTTCCACCTCCTTCTTTGTCCTTTGTTATGTCTTTATCATTTTTCACTTTGCTACTATGTAGCATTTAGATCATGTGAAAGTATCTGATCTGGAGTTTAGTTTGGGTTGAGGAAATACTGTTTATGCTTCTACATAGGGCTGCAGTGGGAGGAACTGATCAATATAGCAGATATTGCCACATTAGTTTAGTACTGCTATGCTGCCTGAGCTGTATGAGCATTTTCTCATGGAGCGTTTAGTGGAAAGTTTACAGAGTCCTTTATTAGCTGTTGAATAAAGCAGTTGGAACATTGGTGGTATGTTGCTCACAATGTTAGTGTGCCATCCTTACCATTGGAGTTCTAAGGAATTGATAGTGTTACTGTGAAAACAGTGCCTTTGTAGATCAAATAGACAAATTTATAATGTGATTAACAACTAGTTATGGGAAAAGGGCACCGTGATGGAAACTCCTGTTTTAGGTGGGAAACAGACAAAGAAGCTCTTATGAGTCATTTTGACCTCTAAAATGGGTTTCACTAGAAAATCATCACACTGAAATGGATACATGCTGGCATTACTTTATGTGTTAGTACTGTTGACTGATTGGTGGAGAGTGACAAACATGTGCATATCTGGGTTTCTGTCCCTGACTTTCTTTTTGTGTAGAAGTGATAACAGTTATATAAAAGATTATTTAATAGAGGAGGTCTGTGGTGATTTTTTAAAATATCATTGATATTTTTTAATGGCAGTTTTCTAAGTTATAGAAATTTATTTCTTTAAACAAAGATGGAAATCTGTTTAAGGTGTTACATTCTGATCTATGTTAAGAACATAAGAAATGTTTTTACTTTTATGTCTGTTCTAGAGAACATGGTAAAAATACAGAAAAGTAAAAAAAAACAAACCAAAAAACAACAAAAGAAAATACAACTTGCAAGCAGTCATACCCATTTGGTCTGTTAACATTCATTTTGAAACTCTTAACATTTTGTCTTATTTAAAAATGGAATAATATATTATTTTTCACACACACAATTTTTTCACTGTATACCATTGTTGGCATTTTTTTGTCATTAAATATCCTTTAGAAACACTATCTTAAATGGCTGTATAGCATTCCATTATACTGATACAGTGTGTTTATTCTATTTTGGATGACTAGATTGTGTACAGGTTTCCATTTTTAAAACACTGTGATGAATAGTTTATAAAGAAATCCTGTTTTAAGTTTCTGATTATTTTCTTTGGGTGGAGTTTTTTTTTTAATTGATGTATAGTTGATACACAGTATTAGTTTCAAGGAAACAATGTAGTGATTCAACAGTTAATACATATCTGATCCTTATCCCAACTAGTGTAGTTACTGTCAGCAAAGATGTTACAAAACTATTGACTATATTCTCTATGCTGTGCTTTCATCCTCATGACTAATTTATATTGTGATTGAGATTTTCTACCTCTTTATCCCCTTCACCTATTTTACCCACCCACTCCAACCCCTCTCCCATGGTAACCACCAGCCACTTCTCAGTATCTGTGAGTCTACTGCTGTTTTGTTCATTATTTTTAGGTTCCACATGTCAGTGAAATTATATGGTATTTGTCTTTCTCCACCTGGCTTATGTTACTTAGCATAATACCCTTTAGGCCTATCCATATTGTTGCAAATGGAAGGCTTTCTTTCTTTTTTTATGGCTGAATGATATTCCATTGTGTATATGTACCACATCATCTTTATCCATTCATCTTTTAATGGACATTTTGGTTGCTTCCATACCTTGGTTATTGTAGATAATGCAGTGGTAAACGGGTGCATACATCTTTTGAATCAGAGATTTTTGTTTTCTTTGGGTAAATTCCTAGAAGTGGAATTACTGGGTCTCTTTGGGTATAGTCTTAAAATGAGAATTGCTAGGCTAAAGTGTGAGTGTTTTTGTAATGACCTTTTAAGTTTTTTAAAAGGGCGATATATACTTAAAAATACAGGCAACACAAGTATACAAAACAAAGAAGCAATGAAGACACCCAGATCTTGACAATAAGAAATAACTTTATTAACATTTGAACATCATTTGTGCTTATGGCCAGGAATAATGATACAAGAATGGAAAAATGTTCCTTGTTATTTTTTAAATTGAAAATACAGTATGATTTTGTTTCAATTTAACAGCAAGGAAAGAAACCAAAATTCCAGATAAAGGTTTCCTTAACATAGAGCTATTAGGTTATGTAGGATTTCACTAAAATTAAGAAAAGAATATAAAAACCAGTAAGAAATTGATTTTTAAAGTTGTATGTTTTAATTTTAGATATTAGTAATTAAATCCCCACTGTGAAAGATGAGGTGAGTGGTACAAAGACAGTCTTTCATCTCTTCGTTCCCCAGTTGCTGATTTTTATGTTGTTTACATTTTTACCTTTTCAGGGTATATGTTTCTGTTTGCCAGCAGCTGTTTAGTTTTTAGCTCTATGTTTAGCATTAGTTCTGTATTTGAAGTATTCAGTGTTAACCTCTTGTCTTTTGCCATTGGTTTTTTTTCTTTCTTTGCTTTTTATTTGGTTCATTTTCTAATTGTCTGATTTTCATCATGAAGTAGTGTTTTTTTCAGACCCTGCGTATAGGGGATACATATACTTTATACATGGAAGACAACTTGGCTAAATCAACCTGTAAAAATGTAAACAAATTATTAAAAATTTCAAAGATAAAGAAAAGTACAGAAGATAAAAACATAAAGGTAAAAGTAAAAGGGAGTTCTATGTCCACTATGGAGATGAAAGATGTTTACATTTTGTTTTATTTGTTTCAGGTTTTGAACATATTTTTCTTTCTTTTCCTTTTATTTCTTAAGATAAGCCAAAGTCTTACTTTCATGCCTTCCCTCTCCCTTCTTCCCCTTAAACTGTCTGAAGTTGTATATCATATCTTTGCATGTTTTTACTATATACAATAGATAGTTTAGTTTTAGATTATGTGAAAATGTATGTTATAGTACTTAGCTATTTTATGTTTTTTCGGCTTGCTTTATTCACTTAGCACGTTTTACAGATTTATCTATGATGATTCATAAAGATCTAATTCATCAGTTTAAAATGTTGAATTTTGTTACATGAATCATTGAATAATATTTATTCATTTTCTGCTGGCAGAGTTGTTTTCAGTGTCTCACTATTATAAATAGTACTGAAATGGCATTCTTTGACATGTCTCTTAATGTCCAAGTGTGAGAGTTTTCTAGCATTAAAATCTGGAAGTAGAATTATTGGGTCTCACAATCTTCAGCCTTACTAGGAATTGCCAAACTGCCTTTCAAGGTGGTGGAGTGAATGTATGCTCTTATCTTGCTAATAGTTTAACTCCTCTGTCCTTCCTAACACACAGTTTTTTTTCTTTTAATTATTAGGAATATTTTCTTTTTTTCATTAATAATTTATATTCCTTCTGTGTGCTGTTTTCTTTTGTTCCGTAAATTTTGTTTTTGCAGAGTTTTCATTCTTATGAACTTGTATCAAAAGATACCCCTTTGTGATCTAATTTTTGTTTTTTGTACCTATATTCTTTAATAGTAAACTATTTTTTGATAAGTAAAAGTCTTGCATATGAACATTTGTTACAGTTTTATGCTGTAATCACTGATGCTTCTTCCATTAGTGTGTAGAGTTTCTCAGGGGTCTCAAGTCGTTTACCTCTTTATCTCTAATCCAGTAACCTTAGCTTTGCCAAGTCTGATTTTGTGGTGAGAGAGCATAGTTCCTTGTTTTTTTGGTAACTTTCTTTATCATTGGCTATCTTGTCTAGCTGTTTTAAGAATGCCTGTCCCTAGAGTAGTTATTCTGAACATGAGTGATATGGGTTTAGAATTTATATTCTTGTTTAGGATGTGTAATTCAGTCATCTATGGTTTTTGGAATACATAGTTTAATTTAGTAAGCTTTGGGAGACAAATATTTGCTTATTAAGTTATGATGACTGCCACAAAAGTTGAATAATTAAATATGTTATGTTTCTACTAGGTGTAAAGCATCATGGCAACATAGAAATATATGAGATATCATTCTTGATCTTGAAATGTTGAGTGCATCCATTACTTGACTAAGTTTCCTTTCTCATTTTGGTAAAAGAAAAACTCCAGGAGGCTTAGAAGACTGTGTATTTATGCGAAGCCTACTCTGTGCCCTAAAAATGTACTCTGCTGCCTCTTTTAGGGGATAACAAAATGAATAAAGGATACTTCCTAACTTTCAGAAGCTTATGATCTGATTGGGAAGGTAGAAAACAGTCCCAAATCTAATTAGAGGTGGCCAGGGTCCCTAAACCCTGAGAGCCTCATGGAGTAGCACAAACTTGCAAGTGGTTGTTGCCTGGAAGAAAATGGTTGCAATTAGAATTTACTAGCTCTTGTTTTTTATTCTTGTGCCTAAATCATTTTGCTTTTAAAACCCCTCGAGTGTTCAGATTCTTCTGGCTGAAGGGGGTCCATTCAAGATTTGATGATACCTATTTTGGTATTTTTACTGTATTTTAAGATCTGAAAAGTGTGTGGAAGTCAGCTAGGCATGAAATGTGTGGCATGAAAGGAAAATAATTGAACATATTCAGTCCAGATCCCTTTTTTGTGTACGTGATTATGTTCAGTGTTGTTTTAAGAAATAAGTTAATGAATGGATATATAAGTCTAAAGCTCAGAAAAGGTTTGGTGTGGAAATGTAAATTTGGTCTTCTGTTCTTTAAACACTCTATTACTCCATTAATTATTCCTCTCCTTATTTGTCCTTTTAAAAAGACAGATACAGATTTTGATTTGAATTCTTCAAATGTATTTTTTATTTGGTTACAATTCCAGGTTTTACCATTTTCGATAGAAAATTGCGTACACACAAACCTCAGAGAGCTAGTATAATGTTGCATAACATTTTATGTCAGTAAAACCTTTTTATCATAGAATATAGTGTTGCCTTACTATTGCTGCTTCTGAGACATGACAAACCAGAAATCAGATGTTTGATTTTATTCCATTCTGGTTTTATTTATTAAAAATTAGAAATGTCAAGTTAATTTATGTTAAAGGTGAAAAATTCTAATAGAAAATAATGAAATCTCTTTCCCCACCTGCAGCTCTTTGCTGTTTCTTAAATATCCTTCGAGAATTTTGATTGCACACATCTATTAAACAAATAACCTCTCTCATTATTAAAAAAATCCATTTACACTATATATACTCTTCTACACCTTCTGACATGAATAGACAATAGTTTTAAAATGAAACAAAAACTTACTTGTTTAAAAGACAACTTAGTTGTGCCTTGATAAAATATCTGATGACAAGTGGTTTTAAGTAGTGTTTCTCAAACTTGTTCAGGTGATGAACATTGGACCTAATAGTGGTATTCCTTCAAATGAACAGAAAAGGTTTTTATTAGTGAAAATATGCCTGTATTATATCATGAAATATAAAACCACAACCAAACTTCTGTATTTTCAAAAGAAGCTGAAAATTAGGCATGATTTGCTAACTCAGCTTTTTAAAATAATTTATTTTGGTATCATTAATCTACAATTAAATGTGCAATATTATGGTTATTAAACTACCCCCTTCATCAGGTTCCCCCCACCAACCCCATTACAGTCACTGTCCATCAACGTAGTGAGATGCTATAGAATCACTACTTGTCTTCTCTGAGTTGTACAGCCCTCCCCGTGCCCCCCAACATTGCATCTGCTAATCATAATGCCCCTTTTTTCCACCTTATCCCTCCCTTCCCACCCATCTTCCCCAGTCCCTTTCTCTTTGGTAACTATTAGTCCGTTCTTGGGTTCTGTGAGTCTGCTGCTGTTTGGTGCCTTCAGTTTTTTTCTTGGTTCTATGAGGGAAATAATTTGATACTTGTCTTTTTTGGCTTGGCTTATTTCACTAAGCATAATACCCTCTAGCTCCATCCATGTTGTTGCAAATGGTAGGATTTGTTTTCTTCTTATGGCTGAATAATATTTCATTGTGTATATGTACCACATCTTCCTTAACCATTCATCTACTGATGGACACTTAGGTTGCTTCCATTTCTTGGCTATTGTAAATAGTGCTGCGATAAACATAGGGGTGCATTATGTCTTTTTCAAACTGGGCTGCTGCATTCTTAGGGTAAATTCCTAGGAGTGGCATTCCTGGGTCAAATGGTATTTCTATTTTGAGTTTTTTGAGGAACCTCCATACTGCTTTCCACAATGGTTGAACTAATTTGCATTCCCACCAGCAGTGTAGGAGGGTTCCCTTTTCTCCACATCCTCGCCAACATTTGTTGTTGTTTGTGTTTTGGATGTTGGCCATCCTCACTGGTGTGAGGTGATATCTCATTGTGGTTTTAATCTGCATTTCTCTGATGATAAGCGATGTGGAGCATCTTTTCATGTGCCTGTTGGCCATCTGAATTTCTTCTTTAGAGAAGTGCCTATTCATGTCCTCTGCCCATTTTTTAATTGGATTATTTGCTTTTTGTTTGTTAAGGTGCATGAGTTCTTTATATATTTTGGATGTCAACCCCTTATCTGATACATCATTTATGAATATATTCTCCCATACTGTAGGATGTTTTTGTTCTACTGATGGTGTCCTTTGCTGTACAGAAGCTTTTCAGCTTGATATAGTCCCACTTGTTCATTTTTGCTTTTGTTTCCCGTGCCCAGGGAGATATGTTCATGAAGAAGTCGCTCATGTTTATGTCCAAGAGATTTTAGCCTGTGTTTTTTTCTAAGAGTTTTATGGTTTCATAACTTACATTCAGGTCTTTGATCCACCTTGAGTTTACCTTTGTGCATGGGGCTAGATAGTAGTCCAGTTTCATTCTCTTACATGTAGCTGTCCAGTTTTTCCAACACCAACTGCTGAAGAGGCTGTCATCTCCCAATTGTATATCCAAGGCTCTTTTATCAAATATTAATTGACTGTATATGTTTGGGTTAATGTTTGGATTTTCTATTCTGTTCCACTGGTCTGTGGGTCTGTTTTTGTGCTAATACCAAATTGTCCTGATTACTGAAGGTTTGTAGTAGAACTTGAAGTCTGGGAGCGTAATTCCCGTTTTATTCCTCCTTCTCAGGATTGCTTTGACTATTTGGGGTCTTTTGTGGTTCCATATGAATTTTAGAATTATTTGTTCCAGTTCATTGAAGAAAGCTGTTGGTAGTTTGATAGGGATTGCATTGAGTCTGTAGACTGCTTTAGGTAGTATAGCCATTTTGACAATATTTATTCTTCCTAGCCAAGAGCATGGGATGAATTTCCATTTGTTAGTTTCTCTTAGGAGTGTCTTGTAGTTTTCAGGGTACAGGTCTTTCACTTCCTTTGTTAGGTTTATTTCTATGTATTTTATTCTTTTTGATGCAATTGTGAATGGAATTGTTTTTCTGATTTCTCTTTCTGTTAGTTCATCGTTAGTGTATAGGAAAGCAACAGATTTCTGTGTGTTAATTTTGTATCCTGCCACTTTGCTGAATTCAGATATTAGTTCTAGTGTTTTTGGAGTGGAGTCTTTAGGGTTTTTTATGTACAGTATCATGTCATCTGCAAATAGTGACAATTTGACTTCTTCTTTACCAGTCTGGATGCCTTGTATGTCTTTCTTTTGTCTGATTGCCGTGGCTAGGACCTCCAGTATTATGTTGAATAACAGTGGAGAGAGTGGGCATCCCTGTCTTGTTCCCGATCTTAGATGAAAAGCTTTCAGCTTCTCGCTGTTAAGTATGATATTAGCTGCGGGTTTGTCCTATATGGCCTTTATGATGTTGAGGTTCTTGCCCTCTAAACCTATTTTGTTGAAAGTTTTAATCAGGAATGGATGCTGAATTTTGTCAAATGCTTTTTCAGCATCTATGGAGATGATCATGTGGTTTTTGTTTTTCTTTTTGTTGATGTGGTGGATGAGGTTGATGGATTTTCGAATGTTGTACCATCCTTGCATCCATGGGATGAATCCCGCTTGATCCTGGTGTATGATCCTCTTAATGTATTTTTGAATTTGGTTTGCTAATATTTTGTTGAGTATTTTTGCATCTACGTTCATCAGGGATATTGGTCTGTAATTTTCTTTTTTGGTGAGGTCTTTGCCCGGTTTTGGTGTTAGAGTGATGCTGGCTTCGTAGAATGCGTTTGGAAGTATTCCCTCCTCTTCTGTTTTTTGGAAAACTTAAGGAGAATGGGTGTTATTTCTTCTCTATGTGTCTGGTAGAATTCAGAGGTGAGTCCATGTGGTCCGGGGGTTTTGTTCTTGGGTACTTTTTTGATTACTGCTTCTATTTTGTCTGTGGTGATTGGTCTGTTTAGTTTTTCTGTTTCTTGCTTGGTCAGTCTTGGAAGGTTGTATTTTTCTAAGAAGTTGTCCATTTCTTCTATGTTTTCCAGCTTGTTAGCATATAGATTCTCATAATATTCTCTTATAATTCTTTGTATTTCTGTGGGGTCTGGCTAGGGGTTTATCTATTTTGTTTATTTTTTCAAAGAACCAGCTCTTGGTTTTATTGATTTTTTTCTCTTGTTTTATTCTTATCTGATCTTTATTATGTCCCTCCTTCTGGTGACTTTGGGCCTCATTTGTTTTTCTTTCTCCAATTTCAGTAATTGTGTCTTTAGACTATTCATTTGGAATGTTCTTCCTTCTTTAAATAGGCCTGGATTGCAATATACTTTCCTCTTAGACCTGCCTTTGCTGCGTCCCACAGAAGTTGTAGGTTTGTGTTGTTGTTGTCATTAGTCTTCATATATTCTTTGATTTCTGTTTTGATTTGCTCGTTAACCCATTGATTAATTAGGAGAATGTTGTTAAGTCTCCATGTATTTGTGAGCCTTTTTGATTTCATTCTAAAATTTATTTGTAGTTTTATACCTTTGTGATCTGAGAAGTTGGTTGGTAGGACTTCAGTATTTTTAAATTTACTGGGGGTTCTTTTTGTGGCCTAGTATGTGGTCTATTCTGGAAAATGTTCCATGTGCACTTGAGAAGAATGTGTATCCTGTTGCTTTTGGGTGTAGAGTTCTGTAGATGTCTGTTAGGTCCATCTGTTCTAGTGTGTTGTTCAGTGCCTCTGTGTCTTTACTTATTCTCTGTCTGGTTGATCTGTGCCTTGGAGTGAGTGGTGTGTTGAAGTCTCCTAAGATGAATGCATTGCTGTCTATTTCCTCCTTTAATTCTGTTAGTATTTGTTTTACATATGCTGGCGTTCCCGTGTTGGGTGCATATATGTTTATAATGGTTATATCTTCTTGTTGGACTGACCCCTTTATCATTATGTAATGTCCTTCTTTATCTCTTGCTACTTTCTTCGTTTTGAAGTCTGTTTTTTCTGATACAAGTACTGCAACGCCTGCTTTTTTCTCTTTGTTGTTTGCATGAAATACCTTTTTCCATCCCTTCACTTTTAGTCTGTGTATATGTTTGGGTTTGAGGTGAGTCTTGTAAGCAGTATGTAGGTGGGTCTTGCTTTTTTATCCATTCTGTTACTCTGTGTCTTTTCATTGGTGCATTCAGTCCA
Organism: Smutsia gigantea; assembly: GCA_032199065.1. Taxonomy (NCBI): domain Eukaryota; kingdom Metazoa; phylum Chordata; class Mammalia; order Pholidota; family Manidae; genus Smutsia; species Smutsia gigantea. Next base: position 62,254 of record JAVSCE010006859.1, on the reverse strand, counting down.
TTTACATTTAGGGCGATTATTGATAGATATGTACTTATTGTCATTGCTGGCTTTAGATTTGTGGTTACCAAAGGTTCGAGGGTTGCTTCTTTACTATCTAACAATCTAACTTAACTTTCTTGTTATGTTATTGTAAACAGCATCTGTTGGTTCTTTATTTCTCTCCCTTCTTATTTTTCCTCTTCTTTTTATATACTAGGTGTTTTATTCTTTGCCTTTAGTTAGTATTTGTATGGTCTGCTTTCTTTGTTATGATTTTATTTTCTCTGTTGACATCTTTTTAGCCTTAAGGGTGCTTCACTGTAGAGCCGTACGTTTAAGATATCCTGCAGTGGTGGTTTATGAGAGGCAAACTCTCTCAACTTTTGCTTGTCTGGAAATTGTTTATTCCCTCCGTCATATTTAAATGATAATCGTGCTGGATACAATATTCTTGGTTCAAGGCCCTTCTGTTTCATAACGTTAAATATATCATGCCATTCTCTTCTGGCCTGTAAGGTTTCTGTTGAGAAGTCTGATGATAATCTGATGGGTTTTCCTTTGTCGGTGATCTTTTTTCTCTCTCTAGCTGCCTTTAATACTCTGTCCTTATCTTTGATCTTTGCCATTTTAATTAGCATGTGTCTTGGTGTTGTCTTCCTTGGGTCCCTTGTGTTGGGAGATCTGTGGGCTTCCGTGGACTGCGAGACTATTTCCTTCCCCAGCTTGGGGAAGTTCTCAGCAATTACTTCTTCAGAGACCCTTTCTATCCCTTTTTCTCTTTCTTCTTCCTCCGGTACTCCTATAATGTGAATATTGTTCTGTTTGGATTGGTCAAACAGTTCTCTTAATATTCTTTCATTCCTAGACATCCTTTTATCTTTCTCTGCCTCAGCTTCTCTGTATTCCTGTTCTCTGATTTCTATTCCATTAACAGTCTCCTGCATCTCATCCAGTCTGCTGTTAAGCCCGTCGATCGCCTGTCTGATTTCTGCATTGTCTTTCCTCACTTCCCTCACTTCCTCCCTCAGCTTTTGCACATTTCTCTGTAGATCTATCAATATGGTTATGACTTTTATTCTGAATTCTTTTTCAGGAAGATTGTGCATTTCTGTCCCTTCAGACTCCCTCTCTGCGGTTGTCTGATTGATCTTAGTCTGGACCATATTTGTCTGTCTTTTCATGGCTATAGAATAGTCGCTGGTAGGTTCCACGTATGTTGGCTGGGCTCTTTAAGAGTTTAAAAAGAAAAGAAAAAAAAGAAAAGAAAGAGAAGAAAAAACAAAACAGAAAACAAAACAAAACAAAAAAAAACGCCCAGCGGCAGTAGATTCTGTGGGGATGCTGTAGGTGGCGGTGTTGCTCCACTATTCTGCAGCCATGGCCCCGCCGCTCCACAGGGCCCTTCACTGTGGCCGGGGTGGGAACAAATGGGAGGCTGTTGATCTCTGTGGGAAGTTGAAGTGCGGCCACCCTTTCTCAGTCGCCAGCCAAGGGGTCCAAAACTCCCCAGGACTCCCAGCCTGCTGGGGTGAGTGTGCTGGGACGATCCGGCTCCTCCGCTGGGCTCCTATCTCTTTAAGTCCTCTGAAAAAAGCGTGTGCTTTCCTTTTTTTTTTTTTCTTCCCGGGAGCCGGCTGCAAGGATCCGGGTGCGTTCCCCGCTCAGATTCTGCACCCTCTGTCTCTCCAATCTCCGCTACACCGCGCGATGTGTGTCAGCGCTCCCCACACAGATCACTGAGGCTGGTTATTTCGTCAGCCTGTACTTACACTCCCTCCTGGCTCTGAATCCTATCCTCCCGCCGGTGCGCTTGGGTGGGGGAGTGCTCGTGTCCTGCCATATCTTCCCCACCTCGCGGGGTGCCGAGTCCTCTCAGATGTAGCTGCAGGCTATGTGCTGTTCTGTATCTTCTGGTCTCTTTTTTAGGAATAGATGTACTTGTTGTATTTTCGTAAATACATATGGTTCTGGGAGGAGGTTTCTGCCACCCTGCTCACGCTGCCATCTTCCCGGAAGTCTCTGCTAACTCAGTTTTTTAACAGACATTGTTTCCTATTTGTGGTTTTACTTTGCTGCATGCTAGCTCTCATTAGTGGAAAAGTGTACAGAGATAGCAAAGGTTTAGAGGGAAAAAACCTAAAATTAAGATAAATTGTGTTGATTTGCTGAGTTGTATTGAGACAGGGACCGTGGGTGTAGTCAGAGTAGGGTGAGGGCCTCCGTAAAAACGGCAAGATAATTATAGTCAGAGCAGTATAACATGCAAGGAAACCCCCTACCAAAACTCCGTGTTAAACAGTAAAGCTCTAGAATCATCCTTCAGTAAGATAAGTTAATATTTCCTAGATAAAGGAAAGTAGCTCATGTTTTTATTATGCTAATCATTTGTAATCATGTGTAAGATACACTTTAGCATGCTTAAAGGCCCAGGCCCTATGTGCTGTTTTTCCTCCTCCAGATCTGATAAGGTGATTTGCAATCTGGGCATTTAATGGCAAGCAAGCCCAGCCATAAACAACATTGTAAAAGGCAGAAAGGATGCCATCTTAAAAATAAGATTGCATTTTAATACCCAGGAAGTTAAGAAGTAAGATTCTTAACTTACTCTTTAGCAAACAGATAATATCTTAGCCCACCTTGGGGGCTGGGCAGGCAGTCTTGTTTGATATGCTCCCAGACTAAGATGCCGGTATCTCAGAGAGAAATCAGAGCAGTAAATTTCTTGTGTTAAGTTAATTTTAAATATTCAGGGACGACTTAACAAGCCCACAACTCTAAGCCCTTTATCACATTCCCTAAAAACCTCAGCTTTCTCTCAAACCCCTAGACATTGCACAACTGTGGGCTCTCTTGTCCCCTCCTGGTGTGAGCCAAGATCTGTCTTCTCACTTTATCTTTAAATAAAAATATCTCCCTGGCTCTCCTACCTTGAGTGTTTGCTAAGTTCATTCTTCAACTCCACAAACAAGAACCCCCACATCAGTATGAGTATGTGAATGAGAAAGACTGCTGTAATTCAATTTTACTGATAGAAATCTATCTCCATTTGCCAAGCAGCAGTGTTTTTGTGGGACTCTGTCTTCTGAGCTACTGATTTTGGTCACTTGGGCTATCTGTAGAGATTTCTTAGCACCTGCTATTACCCTATCAAATGACAAGCTCACTATCTTAATGGGTGATTAAAATGAGTTGTTTGACTCTACCAGTTAATTTTATTGCAACCATCATCTGCATTTTCCTCTCTAAATCAGGTGTTAAGTAAGGCAACTTAGAATAAGAGACTGCCTAGGTTTTACTAGGCTATGTTTTCTCAGAGTTAGAAGAAACCTTTGTCATTTATTAATATCGTACAAAAGACAAGAATGCAGTTAATATGTATGTTGACCGTGCAATTTTTTTGAGAATGAAAGGGATGGAGAAAATGCTACTTTGAGTGGAACCCTGGAACAACAGGTGTAACATGGGACTGCCTAGGAGAAAACAGCTATATGGTCATCTCAGTTACACAACAACCTTGCCAGAAGTCATCCAAAGTCGACCTAAAAGTATTTGTTGCTCCACAGAAAAACTAGTGCTCTAATAATAAAAAAGTTTTAATTTTAAAACTTGAAAGTTGTTTTATTGAGCTTAAATATATCTCCTTGCAACTACGAACTCTTTTTTCCAGTTTTCCCCTCAGGTACTAAATATAACCAGAGTATAGTAGTGTACAAAATATACTAGCTCTTCAGATACTTTTTTTTTTAACAACTTAAAGGTTTTCTTTTTTTAAAGAATCTTAGTTTTCTTCCTGTTTCTCTAACCTATGCCCAAGTTATAAAAGAAGAGAAAAGAAATGCAAAGAAAATGAAAAAAAGGCCATACTACAGGCTAACTTACCAGGTTCTGGCACATGGCACTGCTCGCTGAGTTAACACTTTATAGCACATCCATACATTCTCATTTTGGTACATTTAGAAAACATTCAGTGACATTTGTAACTTCACAAAAGCAAAGCTTACTGTTATTACATTAATATTTTACCACCTTAGGATAGAATGAAGGACTATAGTATAGGAGACATGCCAATTAAAGTAAAAGAAACAACAGTTTATATAGGGGAAGACTGGACTTCCAGCTAGAGTTTATCACATCCTTACAGTTTTCTCCCTAAAAACACTCAATATACATCTATGAAGACTAGCAGATACATAAAAGATAGCCCTCTTGTTATCCTTTTAACCTTCAGGCTAAAAAATCATGGTTCAGTATGAAACTTGCCATCACCCATGTCACTGTATTAAAGACTTATTTTAATTTTCATGTGCTTATTGCCCACACTTCCCAGGTGTCCCATAAATAGTACATATGGGAAGATAACTTCTGAGGACACCACCTGGTTTATTATTATATGTATGTAGCCTCCCCACCCCCTTTTTTTCTTTTTAGTTAATCCTTAAACAGTGTAAAATAGAACTATTGGACAGCATGATTAAGGGAAAATTTCCACAAATGGTATTGTCTAATTTGATAAACATGTAATTTGATTTCAACTCTTGTATAGATTTAGTTAAAAAGCCATCAATGTAGATTAATATATAGAAGCACCAAGATATCAAAATTACAATTTGTATCTAAAGTAAGTTGGAAGTTCTGTGCTACAGGGGGTAGAGACTGCAGACTGAGTTACTACATTTTACTGTTGACACATGCCAAATGTTCACTGTATATTATAATTTGGTAAAAATCAGGGTTGTTAGAGTAATTGAAATAAATTAGGATGTGTTTTACAAGTTCTAAAGCTTTACTTTTGAGATCAGCATGTAAAAGTAACTTATCTGTAGTTACTCTTTTTATTGTAGTTACTTGAATAAATATTGGCAGGTTTTAAAAATGAGTTGGCCATTTTGGCAAGCCCATTTATAGGTTTGATGTGGTAAGGACTGTTTCTTGTGAAGAACTGAAGGGGAGCTGTTTTATTATACAGTATTTTGTTCTTTAGTACAGCTCATTGACATTTGCAGCATTAATGGTAGATATGGAAAAGTGGTTTCCTCCCGACACCTTTACTGTTTTATTACTTGTTTAGTTGATATTGCTAAGTATATATTTGTACTTACTTTTTATTTGGTTTTATTTTCTCATCTAGCATTTTTGCTCTTAAAGGTATGATCAAAAAGGACTAAGTTAGGAATTCTTTTGAGTATCTTGTAGTGGGAAACATGGAAGATGCTTTGGACATAAGGACAGAGTGTTGCTAGTCAGGAGATGGTCATTTAGTGCCTACTTGGAAAAGGCTGCAAGTAAAGCTCACACAAAGTTCACTTTATAATTATTTGACCTTATAATTCAGTTTCTGTGAGTGGATTTTATTATATAAACTTTGGTCTTATAAAAATTTTCTTATTAACTGGAGAAATGATTTTAGGTATGTTTTTGACAGTTGGTTAAGAGCTATAATAACTTTATGTACTCACAAAAGTGTTTTTCTAGTGTGACCACTTACCAAGGTACATGCAAACAGCAATGAAGTAAGTTGGCTTATTTTACTTTGGAGATATATGTGTGTGTGTGTGTGTGTGTATATATATATATATGTATATATATATATTTTTAAAGGCAAGTGAGTGACTACTTACTGGATTGATGGTACCACATAATTTCTGTTTTTGAGTCCATGAAATAAATAATAAAAGGGAAGAGGGAAGAAGGGGAAACTCATTTATTAAATGCCTCTGTGTGTTAGACATTATGCTAGATGCTTTCCAAATACTATTTTACAATTCTGTGAGAAATTTGCATTCAGAATTTACATGTGAGGACACTGAGGCACAGAGAAGATATGTTTATCAAAGAAAAGTTGGAGAAAGAATTTGCATGCGCTTCTTTCTAAACTACAAAATGTATGTTCATTTCTCTATTTTGCAATCTCCGATTTGTGTGTGTACAGATCTGCTCTGTGACAATATTCCTTTATGGGATTATTTTTAATACTGAATTTCTTAAAGTAACAGGAATAAATTAAAATGTGAAAATTGAATAATGTTAAAAATCTGTAGTTTCTCTCCAAACGAAGATTTTTAGTCGTTTTAAAGTGTCTTAAAAATATTTACTAAGACATCCTTTCCAAGTATATTTAAGGATTAATTATACTACCTTTTTAATCAGTTGCTTTTTAGAATATTGATATTTTTGGTTCACCTCAGATTAGTTTGCCTCCATGTAGTATTTTCAACTAATAGAAGACCATTTAAAAGATAACCGTAAATGAAGTAAGAAGTCTGCAGCCACACTGCTTGGCTGTGATGGCTGGCTTTGCCCTTCCTAGCTGTTGTGATGTCTCAGAGTTACTTTAAGTCTCTACACTTTCAGCTTTTTTTTTTCCCTTTTAATCTGATAATGAGATAATAGTCTCTATTTCATAGGTTTGTTGTGAGGATTAAAAGAGTTAAATGATTAAAGAATCTACCACTTAATGAGCTTTTGATAAATTTATGTGATGAACAGTTTTCAGAATTTTATATGCGTTAACTCATTTTGCTTTATAAGTAAGTCTTCTGGTACTTGAGAAAACCGAATGTTTGTATATCAGTACGTTTCTAATTATTCTAGGTTATATTAGTATAATAGAAATGGGTATTGTGGTTATATTAGTAGGAGTTCTTGCATTACACAGTGATTGATACAAGGTAGGCAATATTTACTGTAGGATTGAATGAATTTATATCTATTTATAATCATGATTCTTTTCTTTATAAATTCTTAGCAACTGGAACTTCATCTTTATGTAAAGAAACTACCAAAATTCTAAACTTAGTGACTGATTAGATCTCCTAAAAATTTTGTTCATTTTTTAAAAATGTTATTTTATTTCTTGTTGAGCTAAAGAAGTGATCCTTTGCCTGAAACAGTGTTAAAAAATTAGCTTAAAATTTTAAAAAATAATCAGAATCACATTGTTTCCTTTTTCCTTTGCTCTTATAGCTTCACAATGAAGAGGATAATTCAGAATCATCTGTTGTAGAGCAACCATCAGCTTCAAGCCTGACCCCGCAGATGGCGCAGACGACTCCAGCAGCAGGACTCGAATCTGACTCTTGTCCTCCACCTTACAGTAGTATTACTGTGGAAGTACCTACAACTTCAGGTATCATTTTTAGTCTGAAACAACTACTGATACTGTTGAGTAGCTCAGGGGTTTTTGTTTTTTGATTTTTAAATCAGGATGCTTTTGTGTAATTACCAAGTCTATTAATGGACTTGGCTTTATGACTTTCTAAAAAAAGGTTTTCCCAAGGATTGTTTGCAGAATATTTACTTCACATATTACTTGTCTCATATGGTTGTTTTTAAAAAATTAGTTTAAGTGTAGCTATTTAAACATTCCCATGCTTACTAGAATATATTCCCAATAGTCTAGCACATAACTTCTGGAATAAATAAATAAATATACATACATAGTCACACACACATATACATACATACACATATGCACATATACTCATGTATATACACATACATATATTTGCTTTCTCTTATGTAGTCACAAAGCAAGGTGTTACTGATGATGAGTGTGAATGGGAATGTGTTGAGTATGTGTAAATGGAGGTGAAGGGGTACATAATGGTAGCCTGTACACATGGTAATAATTTAGGACAAAAGACTGATTCCTACTTCCTACTGTTCATACTGCTCATTTTCTCTGTCAGGTCATTCTGAAGAACTACTTTCATCTCTTTGGCTACAATTTTCCTAGTAATAGCAAGTTAATTATACATATATATATATTTAAATATTTAGTATGATTTTGAATACTATTATAAATAGCCTCAAATATTTTATAAATCCATTATGAATCATTTTAAATCAATTATTGAGAAACTTTAACAAAAAACCCTTCACTAGAGTACTTCATCCTTATCCCTTATTCTGCAGTTAATGTCATCTAATTCTCTCAAACTCAGGCCAACTTTCTCTAGTTAACCATTTTTCCTTGTACAAAATTTATTGACACCATATGGGATGTGTAAAAAGATCCAATATTTCTAACACCAAACCATTTACTTTTTTAGGCAGTTACTGAAAATCACCTTGATCTTCATGAGAGTGTTTTTGCTATTTAAATTAATAAATACTTCTTTTATTTGTATATAATGCTCATTTGATCAATAGTTTGATCAGTGCTGGGTTTGATGCACAAGTTTTTACTTTTATTTTTTATTTATTTTTTATTAAAGTATCATTGATACACACTCTTATGAAGGTTTCACATGAAAAACATTGTGGTTACTATATTCACCCATATTATCAAGTTCCCCCCACACCGCATTGCGGTCCCTGTCCATCAGCATAGTAAGATGCCACAGAGTCACTATTTGTCGCCTCTGGATGCACAAGTTTTTAATATTGAGTTATATCACTTTTATTTGTCTTTGGCTGAAATACTTAACAGTGGGATTGATACTTATAAAATTTATTGTGGGCTAAATTTTCATCATTATTTTGCAAATTTCCAGAATATAGTGCAATAATTTGCTACCTAGATTTTAAAATGTATATATATTTGATAGTAATCTTGGAGAAAGAAAATGAGTTATTTTCCTGATGATGTCTATATCCGAAATGATGGAATGCTAAGATGAAATTGCAGTCCTTTTGTTGAGACCACCATTACTATTGCTGTGTAACAAACTACATAAAACTTAATAAAGTAGCAGTCACTTATTATTATTGATTCTCATGATTCTGCGGGTGGATTGGGCTCAGTTGTGTGATTTCATCCCAGGTCTCATGTGATTGTGGTTTGACTGGGGCAGGAGTCATCTTCATGACTTCCTTATTTACACATTGGTGGTTGATGCAGGCTTTATCTAGGGCCTCAGCTGGAGCTGTTGGCCAGAACAGCTTTATGTGGCCCCTGTGTCCTGGGCTTCCTCACCGAGTGCAGGCTCGGTTCGAGAACAACCCTGGAACAATTCTGAGGGAAGGCCAGATGGAAGTTGTCTCCTGTTGTGACATTGTTTCAAGTGTCACATCTGCCACATTTGGTTTGTTAAAAGTGACACACTAAGGTTAGTCTTCATTCAAGATGATTGAAGAATTAGTCTCCATGTCTTGATTGGATGAGTTTCAAAGAATAGACTAAGTTTTCGAACTACCACAACTACATATTGCCTCTTTCCCCAGCACCAAACCGTTGCCTTTGACAGTCTTCCCTATTTCAATGGCTCCAGTAGTCCAGAAATCTTGGCATCATCTTTTTGGGAAGTTACTGTGGAATTACTCGGTTTTCTTCTTTAATTTTTTTTTTTAGGAGAGCAAGGTACAGGCTTTTATTTAGAGATAGAATGAAAGGACAGAGCTCCTGGCTCATGCCAGGAGGGGACAAGAGAGTCCCTTCTTCTTTAATTTTTGATGGAATAAAATATGTTATTGACTTCTTAAGTCAGTCCATTCCTATATTCCTGGAATAAATTGTTATCATATTCCAATTTCTTCTGATTTAGATTTATTCCTATTTTATGTAAAGTCTGTGGGATATATAACTTACTTTACATACTGTCTTTAGGGTTTTGGTATTAATATTATGGGAGCAGCATAATATGAATTGGGAAGCCTCTCATTTTTCTATGATCTGAAACAGTTCTGATAATGCAGCATGCCATTTTTAAAAGTTAGATAAATTTCAATTGTTAGACAAGCTGAAACTGGTACCTAGATGTTCAGTTATTCTTATAATCTCTGATTACTGCTCTTTTTTTATTTTCTACACTTGTGCTAAAAAGGCCATTCATGGCCACAGGAACCAAGTAATTCTTGTAGAATATTTTTGGTCTCTAGTTAATGAAAATTATTGATAAGATTTTTCTGCAGCTTCTTACTGTTGTTATACTTTAAGCCATTGGCATTGCCATTTTCTGTGGAGAGTGTGTTTTTTAGTAGGTGGCTTCATTATTGGTTTTATAGATCTGAACAATAATTATAGGTGACATTTGTATAATGCTGCACCATTTACAGAGTGCTCTTGAATACTTTTCTATTCATCCTATCATACCACGTAATATAGCTTTGCTGGGTCAGTTTTATGGATGAGAAAGTGAACTTCTTAGTGCATAAGTGATTTTCTTGAGGTCACACAACTTCTCAGAAGAGCACTGGGGACTGGAGGTCCCCAGACTTAAAATTCTCTGGTTAAGAACCGCTGCCTTAAAGGGTAGAAGAAAATTAAGTAAAATGAATAAGTGAAAATTAAAGCTTTAGCAATTTAGTGCTCCTTCCCAACTTTCCTCTGTTACTGACTGGTAGGGATATTTTTTCTATCTTGGGTATTAATAAAACTTTTCAAAAATGTAATGTATTATTATGTAAAAGGTGTTAATGTAAAAGATCTGATCTCCTTGGGTAACATATATCATTGTTCCTATTTTCAAGATTTATAATTTTAATGTTACTGCTTAAGTTCATAACCATTGTTTTCACTTACATTTTACGTATATTCTAGTCTTCAGAAACAAAGAAATCTATTTATTTGTCTGTAGTGTTTTTACATCCTAATAAATGAGTCTTTTCTAAGAATTGATGACTGGTGCTTTTTGGCAGATAACATTCAGTATTTAAACCTCTTCTACCACTTCCTGTTGTTAAATGAAAAATAGCCTAATTAGATCCTTAGTTCTTATTGAGAGCATTTAAAAACTTATTTTAAAACCTATATGCATAAAACACAGTAAGAAAAATATTGCTAGAATGAAATGTTTTTCCATGTTGGAAATTAGAGAAATTCTGATAAAGATAGAGAAAATTATAAGCCATTGTAGAAAATGTAAAAATCCTGTAGTTATAACGGAGGAGATCACCGAAGTGAAGTCAAACATTGTGGTTTATGCTGCTTTTAGAATCTACCTGTTTTCATGCCATGGATTCCAGTGTAAGTCTAAATAGTTGATTGATCTGTATGTGTCATTGTACTTACTCTCCTTAAGTTGGCAATAAGTGATGCAGTGTTTTTTTGTCTTTGTTTTTTTTAATAAGCAGTCTGTACTTACTGTTGTAATGTATTGCTGGGGATCATATTTCAAAATAGTTTAAAAATTGGAGAGGGATAAATTTTTCATTAAAAAAATCTGAAGAACTAGATAGGGAAAAATGGGAGGAGAAAGGGACAGAGTAAAGAAGAGTTAAAAATCATCAGTTGTTTCATAAGGAGAAACACTGAGTTTGCTTAGGAGATTTGGGAAGTTGCTAAAACTGATTTGTGGAAAAATTAACCTCATATATTTTCAGAGCAAAGTGTTTGGAGTCAAGAAATCACTAGGTTCTGCTAATTACAGTTATGCAATACTGGGCAAATCATCAGAGTTGCTAAGGTTAATGTATATGGAAGTAGTTTGTTAATGTTTAGTGCTATATATATTATTATTCCTTATATTTCTACTTTTTTTGGCTGTAAGACCGTGGAAAAGTAAATTAAATGTTTTGAGCATAGCAATAAGGCATATAGAAGATGTTCACGTATGGTGAGTTTCTCTTGTCTAGCATAGATTTTCAGAACTTCATTCCAGATATTCTTGTATATCAGCCTTTAGAGGATATTTATCAATCCTTTCTCTACAATAAATATAAGACTAAATAATATATACAGTTATACTGATTTATATGTTACGTAGCTTATAACAGGACTGCAAATAGTAATAGCCCTTTGTGGCTTGTTGTAAATTATTAAATTAATTTCTGGCTATAAAATTATATTAAATGATTTGTTTTAATGGTTATCCTTTTTTAATCCTTTTCCTTCAGATACAGAAGTTTACAGTGAGTTTTATCCTGTGCCACCTCCGTACAGCGTTGCTACCTCTCTTCCTACGTATGACGAGGCTGAGAAGGCCAAAGCCGCTGCAATGGCGGCCGCCACCGCAGAAACAGCTCAGAGAGTGAGAACCTTGTATCATTTCCTTTTGAGAGTATTGTTTTTATTAATTTGTACATTTAGTAATATCAAAAAATTCTCTGTATGTGTAGATTTTTTTTTTAGTATTTACTTTGCTACTAATTATGTCACATTTGGTGAAATTGGCACTCTCCCTAGTTACATTCACCTCCATTCCTTGACCTCCTCATTGTATTTCTATTTCTATTTCTATTGATCTTCCCCTGCACCTCATCTTAGCTTGTGGTTGTCCTAGGTCTTATCTTTCCCAATACATTCATAACTTCCTAAATCTTGATTTCTCTCTTCTCATTTGCTGACCTTCACCCTCCACCCTTCTGACCCCTCACTCTGGTTACACCCATCCCATCTGAACTCTTCATTGTTGATGTCCTTATTTCTCTCTTTAAATAGTTTAGTTTCTATAATCCATAACTTTAATCATAAATCATCTTTTTTTCTATTCATATTTTATATATTAGCATAACCAGTCTAGTAACTCAATGAGTGAACTCAGTCAAGGCAGGCTAAAAAGTACAGACAAATAAGTTACAAAGCCCTTCAAATTATGTTTGTCAGTTAACTTTTTTTTGTCCTTTTAATTCATCCTGCCCTAGAATTTTGGATTCTACTGGCCCTTCCTTCCCCATCTTCCTGTCTTCAAGTAATAGAGTCAGTGATATACATGTATATTGTTTCTTGTTCTGGTAGAAGGATTGACTATCTCAATAATGGGGAATCAATTAGTTGCATATATGCTGTTCTGCAGCCAGGTGAAAGGTGGGAAATTATTTGTATTTTAGAGTGGCTACAAGCAGGACTAGAATTTGTTGCCTTTTTTTTTTTCAGACTTTAGAGATGTCATTACAGGTGGCCTGGGTTCATCCCATTTTCTTCAGGAAAAACACACACAAAAAAATCACTTTATGCAGGAGAGCTATCATTAGGTGGGGGGCAGAGGGAGAGAAAGATGTTTCTATGTATAGCATTCTCTTCTCACCATCAGGCCAGAGCCCAGTGTTGTCGATTATCTAATAGCTGAGTGTTTTTCGTCAGCTACAACCCTTTCATACCTACTCCCACTCCCATCCTCCCACACACACAGAGCTAAACATCAACATAAATAGCTTTCGGCACATAAGTAGAGGCAGTAAACCTCAAATTTATTATTTATGCGTTTTCCTTCTAAGGGGGAAAGTAAGTCTGTTAAGACAGTGTCATGAATATAGCTCAGTCAAGTCAGTAAGGATTTTTGATGCTGGGAGGGGAGAATCATAGAGAAGGAGGACAGATCTGTAAAGTTAGAGTTTTTGTCAAAATCAACTTGAGGTTGCTCAGTGGAAATGGCAAAGGTCCTTAAAATAAAGGATGCTATAGTTCTTGGGTCCTCTACTGCCCCAACTTCCACACGATAGGGTAGAACTCTACAGTAGAAAGCATTTCTTGCTGTTTGTGCTTTGAAAAAAGGTGATTCTACCTTTTGGAGAGAAAACTCTGAAGTATTAGTAATTCCATCCCTTTACTGTCATCACTTCTAGTGTCTTGTATTAGAAAGGAATATAATCCCAGGCCTGAATTGGAATATGACCATAAAGAAAAGTTTTCTGTTTTCTGCTGCTTCTGGTATCATTGCAACTCTAGCTTGTGAGGATTGTGGAAAATTTCATGGACACAGACCACTAATTTAGGTCCTTGTAAAAAAAATCTTTTAAATTCATTAGTTCCTAACCCAGTGCTGCAGCATCCTCTTTCTGCAAAATATGAATGAGTTTGAATTTCTATACCTGGTTCAGATTAAAAACTGGTCTGATTAGCTTTTGAGTACATTCATTTGTACTTGAATCTCAGCTAGGGGAGCTGAAAGTTTTTTTCTTAAATCTGTTTTCATCAGGGCAGTGTAGATAGCTGGGAGACTTGAAAACAGTACTGTTTTCTACTATTTCCTATTTCTAATGTGTAGGGTTACATGTATAATTACCAGATAATTAAATAGATTTATAGAAATGAACTACTCATTTTTAATATTTCTATGAAAAATATTTGAATTCCAAATAATTTGCTTTATAACTTTTTAGAACCTGGCTTGTTCATTAGGTTCTCTCATAACCTTGTAGTGAGCAGGGTTCATTTTTTGCACCTTGTTTTAAATTGTGTGTCAGTAACTTGTCCTTTGACATAAAGACTAGCACTTGATAAATTGTGAGCAACTCCAGGACAAGGACCTTGTGTTTACACTTGCAGCATCTCACTATTATCTGGTATGTATTTGGTGTTTAATAAATGACAGTTAATTATGTGCTTTCTTTAAATGAGCCAATGAGGAAAATTAAGAAGAAGAAAATACCACAGTTGTTCTCTTATATTTTAAAATAATTCATATTAAAATATTTTGTCTTTTACCAATTTTATTTACCAATTGATTTATAAAGTGTTTACCATTTCTTCCTACTTATTGATTTATAAATCAGTATTTAATGTAGTTGAATTATTGCATATTTATATTTTTTAAGCATTGTATATAAATTTTTTTCTGTTAATTTTAATGGTTGAGTGAAATTCCATGAAATCAATATACTGTAATTTAGTGACCATTCCTTTCTAGTGAACAATTAGATTATTTTCAAATGTGTGTGTGTGTGTGTGTTTTCCAGTGTTAATGTTGTAAAGGACATCTTTGTGCATATGTCTTCTATCTTTTTAAAAGTTATGTCCCATGACAAAAATGTCTGCACTAGTGTTCCAAAAATTATGAAATATTTATATTCTTGCCATCATATTGAGAGAGTGTTGGGGGGACTTACACTGGGCTTTAATGTTTATTTCTTGAATTAGCTTGAAATTCAATTCGCTTAGTAAAATCCAAGGTCTTTCAGTGGACTCAGACCCCATGTCTTCTTACTTTCTCTCTCAATGACTTCGACCCAACCATGCTAGCTTCTTTGCTGCTGCTCCAAATACCAGGTGTGAGTCTATTTTAGGACCTTGGAGCTGGCTTATCCTTCTGCCTGCGGCACATCTCTGTGAGATGACTGCACAGCTAACTTTCTTAACCTCTCTCCTTTAGGTCTTTGTTCAGGTGTCATTTCAGCGAAGCCTGTTTGGCTATCATATTTAAAACTGTAACCCTTATTAAACACCCTTTCCTAACTTTTTTTTGCAGTGCATTTACACATTTTAATAATTGCATAAATAACTTATGTTTTTATTTGTTGTCTATTCTTGCTAGTGAAATATAGGGAAAGAAAGGGAAGCAACTTTGTTGTATGTAATTCATGTATCCCAAGTAGGAAGCACAGTCTTGTGTAGAGTGGGTATTCTGTTGATAGTTGTTGAATATTGGAGGCAATCAGTGATAACAAGTTTTGTATATATTTTCAGAGAAGTTCTCTACAGTAACAAGCAAACACATTAATACGTCAGTATTTTTTTTGTACATAGAGTCATCTTATACAATTTTCACTTAATATATTTTGGAAATTTCCATTAGAGTATTAAATACTTTTATTTATTTTTAAATTTTTACATTGCTTTTTCAGTTAATTATATAGACTTGCAATAATTTATTTCATTGATCTGTCAAGAACGTGAACAGTCTGGTCTGAGCTTTTACCCTACTTGAAAGGTAACTGATTAGCTCCCACAATTTAATGGATGCTGGCAGAAGACATGAGACTGCTGGGTCAGAGACAAAAACAATTTTTACAGCAGCAATAGTAGCCAAAGCATTAGCATTTTCTCGTGCTAGTTTCTTGAGCCTTAGTTCTCATAGGGCAAACTCATAGAGGTCCTAGTGATGCCTCCATGTGCAGTGTGGAACCCTGAGTTTAGGGAACCCAGTATTTTCTAATGGTAAGTATGCTCACATCTCTGCCCTGGAGACAGATACTGTCCCTCTCTTCCAAAGCTATCTGCTGTGTAAATATCCTTAAAAACATAGTACAGAGAAAAGGTACCAGTGTCTTCACCTTAAGACATGTAAGAAACAGGAATGACTCACGGAGAATTATCTATTGATGGGCATTTAGATGGTCTCTACTCTTGCTCTTTTTAACATTGCTGCAATGAATTATCTTTAAATACATCATTTCTTGTAAGTGGGAATATATGCATATACTGTATTGTATATTTAAAAAGATGGAATTGCTGTGTCAAAGGGTACTTACATATTTATTTTTGAAATATATTACCAAATTGCCAACCATTAGAGGTTGTACTGATTTAGATTCCACCCCTGGTTATCAAAATTCCTCTCTCCCATTTGACACTAATGCATCAGTGTCAGTCACATGTATCTTTCTTGATTGTATTTTCCTTAATTTGATGTTACTCAATTTTATCTTTCTGTGTTTACCTTAAAAGCTACTCTTTTCAAGGAGACCCATGAAAAATTAACACTTGATAATATTTTTTGAGTACCTTCTATCTGCCAGACTATCTCATTTTATCTGTACAAATTGAGGATATTAGATTTTACTTAAATTCTTATCTTTACACTTAAGCTAATAAAGTTGTATTGGTTTAGTGAGCTGTTCTGTTACATGCTTTACAGATTCAGGAAGAAGAGTGTCCACCAAGAGATGACTTCAGTGATGCAGACCAGCTCAGAGTGGGTAATGATGGCATTTTCATGCTGGCATTTTTCAGTAAGTGATCTTTCATTTCTAAACTATTTTTTGCATATATTGGCTGTGTATGTGTTTAACAGAGACAGTTAGGAAAGGCAAATATTGTGTACTGTCTATTGTTTCAGTTGTGACTTGTTCCTGATACTGAATTGAGTGTGATTATATGTTACAAGTCCTAGAATTTGATTAAATACTTATCAAATAATTATGTATTACAGTCATTATGCTAAATGCTGACAGTATAGAGATACATAAGCATATTTAAGCTAAATGTGCTTTTGCATGAGAATGCTACATGTTCACTCACTGCTTACAGAACATGGAGAATGAAACTAAATTCTGCTTTTCAGGCAAAGGACTTCCATTTGAGTGTCTTTAATCATTAGAGGAAGGATTGGAGAAAGATATTCTGGGCAACTGGAGCAATGTGATTTGAGATACAAAAGTATGAAAGTATATCTTATTTCAGGGGAATGGCAAGTAATTAGAAGACCAGAAACCTAAGTAATATTTTTAACATCTTACAAAATTCATAATTTAATATTTCACTAAGAAAGTAGACTTAAGCTACTTGAGGGAAGACTGTGTTGTATCTTCATTATGTGACTTCCTAACACAGTGATTGACATATGATATACTCATGTAAATAATATTTTTTAATCCAAACTATTTAAATTGCCAAAATCTGTTTTAGAAACCCAATATTCATGTAAGTAAATTTATTAGACTGTGGTACTATGAATTTTTGCTTGCAACCTGGTTAAATGATCAAACTTGTTTGATAGAATGTTGATTTAATTCATTTTAACTGTAAGGTTTATTTTGATAATAAACCTAAGGAATAGTTTACTTATTTAAAGTACCACATTCACCTTTAAAAATAGAATATATAGGAAATACATACTTCGTGAGTTACTTTTAAATTCGCTTACTACCTTCTCCTACATTTTGAAGTGGTTTCTTTCTTTCTTTCATTTCATCTGCTGAAGAACAGAAATAGACAACCACTCAGAAATGAGTGGGTAGGTGAACAGACACTTAAATTTTTCTCTTTAAATACTAAGTTATATTCAGGTTGGCAACCAGCTAATATATATGCAATATTTAAATCTTACTGTTTTATTTAAAATTTGTAGTTAGATACAGTGAAACAGAAATGAACAATTTGGCTATAAATAACTACTGTGTTATAATACTGTTAGTCTGATGAACCTTTTTTATTTTTATTTTTAGTTCAGCTGGTAATCCTTTATATTGATAACGGGCTTCCCACACATTTTGTTTACAAAAAGAATAGCGTAAAGTAGACTCATAGACACTGAGAAGTGACTAGTGGTTTCCAAGGGAGAGAGCGGTTGTGCAGGTGGTGGGGAGGGGAGAGGTATAAAAGGGCGCAATAATTGTCAATCACAATATAAATTGGTCACAGGGATGGTAGTACAGCATGGAGAATATAGTTAGTGATTCTGTAACATCTTTCCAAGTTGATAGATAGCAACCACCCTAGAGGGGGTGAGGATTTAGGAACATGGGTAAGTGTTGAACCACTTTGTTGTACATTTGAAACCAACATAAGATTGTGTATCAATAATACTTCAAATTTTAAAAAGTAGCGTAAATATTAATTCCTTTCATGGTTATATCTTTTTTAAAAATATTAATTGGAAAAGAAATAATTTAAATTTATTGTGCTATTTCTAAATACCAGTTTCTTAGGATTAAAACATGTTATTTGATACCATCTAATTATCTCACAGCTTAGTTATTTCTCATTTCTGTATTTCACATAACGCTACTTATCCTCTTTTTGATATTTATATTTTAGATTTGAAAACATTTCGCTGATATAACAGTGTTATAAATGCATAATAACCTAGACACTTGGTTTACCTATTTGATTAGTAATTGTATATTAATATAAATGTAAACATTCATATTTTACATAAATTATCTGGCTTTAACTGCATTTTTAATAATTACCTAAAACTTATATTTTTATGCTTCCTATTATACAGCTATTGCACCAGTATTATATAAGAGTAAAATAGTAAATTATTTCTCACCTTCATTTTTTGATAATTTTTTTTCTGGTATGCTGTAGGCCTTTGCTTAAGCTTATTTGCTTTAATAAGCACAGATTTATTTGTAATGACTACCATCTAGTGGCCGTTCTATAAATTGCAACATATTTTCCATGTACCTCTAACTATCTAGTAGTTGTTGTTTAGATTCTATTTTATTGTCCATTCCTAAGGTCCAGACATAGATTTTCTTTAATGTAGCTTATAACATAAGCTTTTCAGGTTATGTATGTTGTGCAAATCAACCTACCATGAACATGGATAAGAATATTTCATTTAAAAGCTTTCATTGGTTTAATTCTTGTCTTCTCTGTTTTCAACATCTACATTTCAGTCTCTTATCATATGTAATGCTAAAGTAAGCTTACATCTTAATTTGGCAAAATAATTGCGTGTTCGTGTTCAGAAAATGTAAAAGGAATATATGTATCTCCTGATATTTTTGCTTCTCATAATCCCTTGATATGTCATCTCAAAATGCCTCATATATCCCTAACTTGCTTGTATGTGATCTTATTTGTTAACATATTTTATGTGTAAGAGAGTGGAATAGAAGTCAGTTATTTGTCAGTTAGTTAAAAGCTAGAAATTAAGATTTGGTTCATTGGATAATTGACATTTCTATGGAAATAGAAATTGAACTTAGTGTTTAAAAATGTAATGTGCTGTTTAGAAAATTTTCTTCTAAGGTTCAGCCTTTTGTACCATGTGTGAATCTTCATATCAGTGTGCTATAGGAATAATATAGACTTTGAGAGAAACATAAAGAAATATTACATTATTTTTAACTTATAAAATTTGCCAAACTTTCATATAGAAGTGGCTGTACCATTTTGCATTCCCACTAGAAGTGAATGAGAGTCCCTACTGCTTTGCTCCTCATCAGCAGTTGGTATTGACAGTTTTTAAAATGTTGCACATTCTAATAGGTGTGTGTAGCATCTCATTGTGGTTTAATTTTCATTTCCCCAATGATTAATGATGTTGAGCATCTTTAGTCAGTAAATTCTTTTGAGTATCTACCAGGGACAGTTTATAAAAGTTACAGATCTTAAAGGGGTTGTCTGGGCACCACACATACTGAGAAACAATACATCCTGACTTGTTTTGTCCATGTAAAGCTGTGTTGTTATATAACTTTTAAATGGGGTTACATACTATAATCCAGAAAGGGAACATCTAAGAGTTGTAACTAGCGTAAGAAACTCATACAATTTTTATGAAGTATTACATTTTATTGAATTTGTTTTGTTTACAAGAAAAAGAATTTTTTGTCACCTCATTTCTTATAATGTAGTGAAAATGTCTTAAAACTAATAAATTGTTGGCTTCGTGTCTTAATGGCTCAAAGAAGAAGGAATTGCCTAAAGATAAGACAGAAATTTACCCCTACAAAGTTTGGAAATAAGTACAGTGAAATTGATTATTCTTTGGGCACTTGTCTTTGAAATCTGGTGTATTTTTCTGTGATCAAAAAAATTAGTAAGTGCCCAGTGTTAGTATTATATGTGTAGTCATTCATTTATGATACTTATTTCAAAGCAAGGGTCAAACTTTTTAGTATTTAGAACTGTTACTTTTTGAAGTAATTTCAAATTTAGGAAAAAGTTTCAAAAATAGTACAATTGCCATATAACTTCTATCTAACATTTTCAAGTGCTAACATTTTATGTAACTTGTGTCCAATGATCAACATTGTGAAATGCTATTAACTAGTTTACAGACCTAATTCATACTTTGCCATTTGTTCCACTGTTGCCCTTTTTCTGGTCCAGGATCTAATGTAGGATTACACTTTGTATTTAGTAGCCATGTTTCCTTAGTCTGCCTTGGTCTGGAATAGTTCCTTCCTTAGTCTTTATCTGCTTTTTATGACTTTGATTCTTTTGAAAAGTATTGGCCAGTTATTTTATAGAATGTCTCTCAGTTCAGATTTATCTAATGTTTGCTCATGATCAGATTCAGGTTATATTTTTTTTCTCTATTTCTCTATTTTCTTTCTTTCTTTTTGGAAGAATACCACAGAAATGATGGGCCCTTTTATTCATCTTATCAGGAGGCAGTAATCTGGATACTTATTATTGGTGATGTCAGCTCTCATCAAGTTAGGGTGGTGTCTGTGAGGTTTCTTCACTATAAAGTTGCTGGTTTCCCTTTTGTAACTTATGAGTATCTGCGGTTATTGAAAATTTAAAAGCATAGACTTTCTAGTTAATGGATAAACTGTAGTGTACAGTGCTGCTTTCTGGGTTATCCTGCTAATCTGTTTGGGTAGGTTGGAAGTATATACATAATACAAAGGTCACTGGATATAGGGGGCACAAGACTTGGATGCTCTTGTCTAGCATACTCTTTATTTGCCTTGTGACTTTATGTGAAGCTTAATTGTTCTCTCAATTTGCCCTTCTGTAAAATGGAATTAATTCTGACCTGGCTCTTAGGTGTTTTTCCTCACAGCTAACACAAATATTAGCCAATTAGATACAGAGCAATTATGTCCAATAGAATATTCTATGATGTGGAAATACTTGATATTTTCTCTGTCCAGTATTGTGGCTATAATCCACATGTGACTGTTGAGCACTTGAAATGTGGCTTCTGCAACTGAGGAACTAAATTTTGAATTTCATTTAGTTTTGATTAATTTACTTTTGAAATAGCCTCCTTTGCAGAGTAGGCTGAGTTCCTGCAGCTGGAGGAAGAAGCAGTGTCGCCAGTGGCTTTGGATAGTGTAGATTTAGAGGATGGCAAACTACTGATCAGTGAGTATCTAGGTTTAAAAAAGAGAAAAAATGGAGAGTAAGAAAGCTTTAACTCCAGTAATGTCTCCTGATTCTTTTTTTCCCCAGAAGAGATAGGACCTGCCCTGTATGGTGAGGAGATTATTTTGTTGGGGTACTAATGATGGCTGACATTTCTTCAGCAATCACCATGTGCTAGGTTCTATACTGTGCTAAGCTCTTTACATTCATTATCTCACTGAATCCTTTTACCAACTTTGTGAAGTAGGTACTTGCAGATCAGAGAACTGTGGTTCACAGAAGTCAGCAGTGAGTCCAAGGTCACATATGTGAGTGAGTGCGTATACTGTGACTCAAAACACAGGTCTCTTACTTCAAAAATCATTCTTCTGATTATTGCATCATATAATACAGCTTCCCGTAAATGATCGAGAAAGCTTTGACTAGAAAGCATTCGGAAGGAGGAAATTAGAGGAACAGGGGAGTTGCTTATAAGAAATAGGTGTTTCATTCAAACTCATCCTAAATATTTCCTCTTTGTCTTCAGAATTCAGAAAAAGCAGAATTTCTCTAGATGATATGCTTTGCTGTCTCTGAAGGTTGGTTGGAGATCTTTGAAGAGGATGGGCACTGAACAGGACCACACCTAGGCATACTTTGATCTTTAGCTTTATTACTACTGTTATTGCTTTGATAGTGTTGCTATCTTGACCACAGATAGGGCTCTCTCAAGGACCTATATCGGAATGATTTTTGCTACAAGTAATGGAAAACCCTTACTCAACTGTTTTAAGTAGGAGATTATATCACAAAACAAGAAGACCCTGGATAAGCAGTCCTCGGGTGCAGAAACTGTCAGTGCTGTGGCTCTGCTGCTCTTTTCTGTTCTCTCTCCCTAGAGTGGTGTTTAATCCTCAGGCTTCTGGCAGGATCCCTGCAGAAGTACCAGGTGTTATGTCTGAGCATAACATCCAGTGATAGAGGAAGGTCCATTTCTTTTCTTTTTAAAAAACTTTTATTGTAGAAATTCTCAAACTAGGCAAAGAGTGTAATAAACCTCTATCCATCACTTAACAACGGTCAGTCAGTTTAGGGCCGCTATTATTTAACCTATATTCCATCTTCCCTCTTCTTGCTGTGTTTTTAAAAACCAAATGATGTTTTTCAGAAGTCCCATTAAAAAAAGTCATTGGCAGGGAGTTTCAGCCTCCTGTAATTTTCCCAGACTACTTAGGACCCGCATTTTGGGGCTAAGTATGGAGTCCAGCATTCCCTGAAAATAAGACTCTGTGGAGGTGGGTGGCTTCCTGAGGAGGGAAAAACAGGTTTTATTTGGTAGGAAGAAGAGGCATTGAACAGTATCTGTTCTGGGAATATTTTAGGATTCATTCAGCTCACTTTAATACTACTTTAAAAAAAGCCAGTTTGGTTGGCTGACTGCTTAGGCTGGACTTGCTGGGTAGGGGGTCACATGGGAAGCTACATTTGAGCTGGTTTAAAAGTGCAGTTTCACCTGTGGGTGCTAAGCTTAAGCTGGCCAAACTGACAAGAAATCAAGCTTACACCCCTTTCATAGTAAATAACTAATACATTTGCAAAAGGTTAACTATAAAAACAAAATTTATAAAGTTGAAAGAAAAAAGGAATTGCTGTTTCTGTTAACAATGAAGTATTGTCATATTATGTCTGTGTTAATTTGTTTCCAAAGTATGGTCTTTAAGAGAACTGTTTCTCTTGCTTTTAGTGGCATTTATTTTCAACTGGCTTGGATTCTGTTTATCCTTCTGTATCACCAATACCATAGCTGGAAGGTATGGTGCTATCTGTGGATTTGGCCTTTCATTGATCAAATGGATCCTTATTGTCAGGGTGAGTGTCTATAGCCTCTTCACTGTTATCTCTAAAATTAAAATAATATGAAATTTTCTGTGTAGTTCATAGAAGTTCATTTTATGTATATGAGTTCAGTTATTTCTAGACTTATTCTTAACTAAATATACTTATTGTAGTGATCTTTTTGGTGTGAGCATTTTATTTTATATCTTGTATATTTAATGTTTTATAACCTTATATGAGAGCTTGTTAGTACATGGAGGTTCAAACTCAGAAAAATTCAAGTTAGAATCTCAGCTTTTTTATATCAGTGTTGTAACTTTTAAGTTTTTAGGTTAGGTTATTCTGAGCATTAATTTCTTCATAAAGGGCTGATAATAGCTGCCTTTGAGGATTTCTGTAAGGTATGGAGATAATAAAGTATCTTGCCCAGTTGCTGCAAAAATTGTGTGCTCAGTAAATCATGGTTACCACTTTGTGATATAGTGCAGACACATGCCTTAAATCAGTGCAAACATAAAAATTCCTATTGGTGAGTAAAAGTATCATGAACTTAAATTATCTTCTCATTCTTTCCTTTACCTTTTTTTACAACATTAAGAGCTCAAAAATAAAGTACAGGCCTTTGAAGTGTCTGTCAGAACTCATCTTTTTTCCTTTATGTTCCCCCTAAGTCTTCTCATTTTCCTGTTCCTAGAAATCACCCTCTGATCAAGAGTGTCTTTTTTATTGTTTTAATAAGTCTTCTTAAAAGTTACCTATCCATTTAAATGCTATTATACAATTAATAAAATGTGTAATTTCTACAAATTCTGTTTATTTAAACATTGCTTTCTAGTTGCATGAGTCAAATCCTCCTAAAATATTCAGTGGAATCGTATACACACGTTAGCTTGTCATCAGTGCTTCAGACATTTTAATTATGAACCTATATTATCAAATTGATTATTTCTGCTTTCCTAATACCTATTACAAAAATACTAAAACTATGGATCTATTATGTTTCTTCATTATTTTTAAACTTACTTTATCACTTCCCAGGGTTTTAGTAATCTTATCAGACTGGTTTAGTTCAGACCAAATTACAGGTTTTGATTATTAATCAGTGGTTTCTTGATTGGAACTGTGGACTGGCTTCTCCTAAGATAATCAAAATCTGAGCCATTGTAAGAAGTGCCCCCTGGCAGATTCTTACTCTAATTTCATTAAAAAAAAATGTAAAGTGGGTTCCCACCATAAGCATAAATCTTTAGGTGCCATGGAGCATACAAAGATAAAGAGACAATCCCTGCCTTTGCAGAAATTATTACTAGAAAACCTCAAAAGAATTGGAGGTAGGTATGTACAACCTTGGTTATATTAGTAATAGAATTAATTACTATTATTAAAATGGGATTTCTTATCTAATAGAACACAGAAAATGATTTGAAGACTATTTTCTCAGTTCTCCTAAAGTTCATAAACTGCTAATACCATTCTAGATTTATGAAAAAGAAGTTAGTCATTGTATGCAACCTATGCCTTTAGAGGACTAGGGCTTCATTCTCTCATTGAACCCCAGGTTGAGAAAGAGTTAGATAATCTGGTTTTCAACTACAGTTAATGTGATGATTTGGGGATTTTAAGGACTGGAGTTTCTCAAAGTTTTGTTGAGTATATTCTAATATCAAGTTTGATTACCAGGACTGTATAATTTCCTTTAAAATACCTTTACTGAGGTCAGGTTAACATTATATCTTTAATGTGTATTGAGAATTGATATAAAAAGAGATTTTAAAACATCTTTTGTATGAGGTGGTAATAGCTGCCATTCATTAAGTACTTACTATGTTCCAGGAATAATTCATTAGAAACGCTAGATTCACCCTGTGTCACTGATGCTGGTTGCAGTTCAGCCATTTTATTGATGATATAACTATAGATAGGAAGAGTCTAATAACTTGCTCAGTTAGTGTCCCACAGTTTGTATGTAGATTAGAATCTAGCTTGATTTCAATTCAGTGCCTGCTTTCCTAATTCTGTACTGCCTGTGTGATACCATACTTTGACTTTTATTACAATGCTTCAAGCAGTAAATTCCCCTTGGAATTCAGTGCTGAGAGGAGGGTTTTTCTCGTGAAAGCCTGGTGATTGCTTTCATTAAAGGATAAGTGATTTATAAATATATTGCTGCTTTTCTTTTTGTTTCTGAGTTACCATGAAACACAAATTTAGTGTTAAATATCTTTAGTCCAAGATTCTGATATTATTTTTGTCTAAGGTTTTTGATGTCTTTTTTGTTTGTCTACAAATGCATATGTGTTTTATTAAAAAAACAAGTCTTAGAATAGAATTGATACTGGTGTTATCTTAATAAAATAAAATCAGATAAATTCTTGTTGTTTCCCAAAAATCTGGCCTTTGATTGGCCAATCACATTGATTTACTTATTAAAACAGCAATAACAGTTTGGCTCAGCCCTATGATTTTTAGTTTTTTAAGACATTTTGATAGCTGAGTAGTGAGTCCAAAAGCATACTAGTTTGTCCTTTCTACATAGTGAGTCTTTCTCTTTGACTTCAAAGTGAAGGTAATTATATTCTTCACTCAGTAGTAAAGAATAGCTTTAGGTGAATATTTTTGGTGAAGAACAACATTGTTCTTAATTTCCTGGTTGCCTCTTGCCAGGTAATATTATGTATTAATTATATCTTAAAATATATTTAAAAATTAGAAAGTTACCAGTGTATTGCTCTGGTTCTTTTATTATAGCCACTAAAACCTATATGAAAGTCTTTTTTTCTAATTATTAATTACTTCATTAAAAAGTAGTGTAGTGCAGTCCTGTTGTACAAGCTATATGTTCCCAATTTTCTAGTTCTTCCTTCATTGTACATATTTTGAAGGTGTTAGGAGTATGTGGGTTTTGCATCTATAATGGTACTTTGAAAATTCTAAAACTCTTAAGCTGAGTGTATAGATCATGGTTCATTTATTAATTGTAAATACTTCCTATGAAAATATTTAAAAGGCTTTAAACAGATTTAGATAATCTTTAGTAGATATGCTTCCTCAGTGGTGACATTATTTACAATTTGTAAGCATTTTTGTTATTATTAAAGCTATGGGATATTTAAGCTTTTATGGAAATTACCAGTGAGTAGTTGGAAATAATTATGTATAAACTTGAAGATAGATGCTTTTAATTAATTTCAGATTTGAGGACAAATCTGCATTTAACAAAATTTTTAATCAAATCGGATTCAGTTTGGAGATCAATGGAAACAGATAAAACAAGTTAATTTTTAGTAGTTTTAGAGTAGGTTTATTAAAAACTTAAAAACCATTTAGAGCATTGTTTAGGTACTAAAGTATAATAGGGAAGAATTTTCTGAAGTAACTGAAGAAAATTAGATTGACCTCTTAAAAAACTTTCAAAAATAATAAATCATGATGTCCAAATACCTGTGTCCAGTGTTATCAAACCCCGTCTTCCATCTGCCTGTTCATATTCCCATTTTGCAGAGAATATAAAACTGTCCACCATGGCCACTAATAGCAGCTGTTGAAATGCCACTTCAAGAATGATTTAGTTGTTCCCAGCTCACTGTTGAGTCCTAAACACTAGGGCATCTAGTTTGAAAACAGAATGACTCTAACAACTTGAGGGTCTTTATGTGCCTAGTATTCGTGGCAGTGATTAACAGTAGGGGGTGTGCAGAAGGTCAAAAACTCTTCTTTTTAGAAGTCAGCCAAACATCCCCATCTGGTAAGATTAAACTAATGTGGCTTTTAGTGTTGATATCTAAAGCAGTGAGTTGCTGTAATGTGTTTGGGATAGTAGTTGTAGCTCTGAGAGATTATGAGAAAATGTTGGATTCAGATATACAGCAGTTACCTTTCTTTGTTACAGGCAGTTTGAAGCTGACTTTTGTTTTTAAATATTCTACATAAGTTCGTTTGCTATTGTATAAAATATTTTCTCAATTATATATGTGTGTCATTTTTTTCCCTTTATTTTTCTTTTTGTGCTGTTTTCAGTGCTAAAGATTATTTAAGGTGAATCATTCTGAAACTGATGCTAGTTTATGATTTTCAAACTTAGGTACATGAATATGGTTAATATATTTATGTTCACTCCATAGTTTTCTGATTATTTTACTGGATATTTCAATGGACAGTATTGGCTTTGGTGGATATTTCTTGTACTTGGTAAGTTTATTCTTAGTACATTTCAGTTTTATTAATTTGCATTTAGTTTAATTTTGATATTTCCTAAAATTGTAAGATATAAATACATTGTGTTGTAACTTACATGGGAAAAATTTTTCTACTGTAAAATTCTCATATCCAACACTTATATCATTTCAGCTATTCAGATAATTCTTTGTACAAAACACTGTAGATATCTGATTTAAAATCCAGAGCATGTCAGCTTAAAAAGTCAGTGGTTGAATGATAATTGAATATTACAAAACTTGAAAATAATTTTGAGAGGATAGTTGAATGTGTTACCTATTTTCCTATTTTTGGATCATTGAAACATTCTTTATACTTATGATATATACCATGAATTAATCATTTGCCAGGCATAAGGAAAGCCTTCATGCCTAATGATCACAGTACTTCTGTTGAGTTTTTTTCTTATAAGGCATGTCTTTTTATTAATACTGGTAAATTTTATGGATTTCTAATTTTTGTTCTCTTGTGTTTTTTTGCTCAGATGTATGAGAGTTAAGTTAATCTTAAAATCACATTATCTGTAATCCACATTTCAAATTTATTTACTGACATGAAAAATAGATTTTGTTTCTACTTAGGTTTAAAGGCTCAGATTTCTCTAGTAACATAATTGTACAAGAAAATAATAGCATTTCAGCAGGTGGCAGTGTTCTCCTTAAGTTTCTATTAGATCTTTAGGGAAACAAATACATTGTGGTCAGTTAGGATCACTAAAGATCTTGGATTCTTTCTCTAATAATTGTAGTGAAGTTACATAGTTTATGATTGTGTTAGGGAGTCAGACTCACACAAAGGTTTAGGCAGTTTTTTATATTGTTCATTGTGTTTTGACTGCCTGAATTCTGTGCTTACAGTTTATAAGCATTTAATTATATTAAATGAGTATATTTGTTTCTAAATATTAAGGGTTTGAGAAATCTTAGGAAAACAGCTGTGGGGCAGAGTGGAATGCACAGGACAACCCCCAGTACCACATCAGAGCCATAATCTAGCATTTGGGAGAATGTGTAAAGTTAACCTATAATAGAAGGTTGCTCTCACCTACACTCGGAGAATGTTGAGCACATTATAGAGCACTGAGAAACAATAGCTGCTGGTGATTGGTTTCTTGATATGAATTGGTTAATTTTAGAAAATTTCTGAGCAGAACAAAATATGTGTTAGAAACAGCAACTTCGTGAACAAAAGAAGGTATTTTACAAGTTTTGAGTTACATTTTCAGTAGCAACTTCTACATTTGGATCACAATACCATTTTTTTTAACAGCATCTGGAAGGGCATGAGGGTGGAATTCAGATTGGGCATCACAAATGGGAGAAGTTAGGATATGCGAAGCAGATGGGATCAGATTTAGCTGAAATTTCTACCAGTTTTTAAAGTCATTATTTGTGTATCTCTTCTATCTTTCCTTATTTATTATAACTATGCTGCTTTTTCTGGTGTTTCAATTACTGTCTTGGGGGAGGGGAACAAATTTGGTTTGGAACTTTGTATTTTAAATTGCCAGGGTTTTCCTCCTGGTGAGGAAAGTTGCATACATATCTTGTGTTTTTGTTTTTGCCCCCGACTAGTACCTGGTTAAAATGTACTGGAGTTTAATAGCTGTTTCCCTTAGAATTATATGCTTAAGTGTATCAAAGACTTTACTAGTAAAGGTAATGCTTTTTATACTTAGCTAATATTTTTCATCTGAAACTTTGAAGCATTTCACAGGCATTGTTTTATTAATGATTAAAGGTATTTGTAATGTAAATGATTATTTAAAAAAACTTTTACAGAAAACACTGAGATAGATGAAAGATATATCCCAAATCATTTAATAAATCACTAGAGTGGCTACTTCCCAAGTCCTCTTTCCTGATTCTTCTTATCTCAATTTTTATTATAAATTAGTCTTTTATTATTAGTTGAAAATAGGAACTAATAATTTAGATTATTTACTTAATACACATGTCTTCAAATAGAGATTTCATAAGTGATGGGCACTTGATATGATATTACTAAACAGGCTTATTGGTTTTATCCCACAGTTGTTAGCAATTACATGTAAATACTCTCTTTTGAATATCGGTATGTCTTAATTTGCTTGCTAGTTGTATTAATTGAAAAGTTTGGTATAAAATTTTTTTTTTTATGAGTTGAATCAACTTAACTGCATTACATAACTTTGCTGTTTAAAGAAATCACTTAATAAGTGTATGTTGTTATGTAGTTCTGGATTTTTGTGGCTGAATTTGCTTTTATTTTTACCTTAATTAGATAAACCTAGGCTAAAACACTGAAATAATTTTTGAGTGGCAGTAAAATTTTATTATAGTTTCTCGTGATGGAATTATCATTATAGTGTAAAATATATTAGAGAATGAATGTAATACTACAGATTAAATTCCTTAAGCCTTGAGTGTCTTGTTTATAATTGTCTATTTAAAATTTTTCATGACCCCTATCTGTGTAAGAACATAATATATATGTATTATTTCAACCTTCTCAGGCCTGCTTCTTTTCTTCAGAGGATTTGTTAATTACCTAAAAGTCAGAAACATGTCTGAAAGTATGGCAGCTGCTCGTAGAACAAGATATTTCTTCTTATTATAGAGGTAAGAAATATTAATATATTAATGCTGTTTACTCCTTTATGTATTCAAGTTGACCAGGTGCATATTAGATGCCTAACATGTACTTGTTGTTTACTCAAATTTAGCATACTTAATATATTTTTACACTGTTTAACAGTCAGCTAATTGAAATTTGTGAGTTTTTTAAGATAACTTAGATTTTTCAAATTGTTCATAAGCTTTAATTTTTTTAATATAAAATAAACTGAAAATTTAAATCAGATTTTTAAAACTTTTTTTTTTAAAGATTGACCACAGGATATAAAGTAACTACCAGCACAAAATCTGAAGGCTTGAAAAACAAGCTATGACAAAGTTCTTACCTAGAAGGGATGGGCATTTTACATAAAAAAATGTGAAATCCATGTTGACATCTGGTAAAAAACACAAAAAAACAAATTTGTGTTCGGAAAGCAATTTGCTGTGAACTGAACTTAAACAAACTGGATCAAAGAATAAAAATTGTGTGAAGAAGATAGGAGTGCTGCTAATTGTTTTCTTAATATATGCCAGTTTGTATCCACAGAGAAGGCTGTAAGTTGAATACAAGGGACTATAAAGAAATGAGTGGAGGTTTTCTTACTAGTTACCCAGTCGGTTTCTGGAGGCTGTGTATGTAAAATAGCATTTATTAATTGTGCAGATAGTAGTATCTTCATATGAAGAGACTTCATATCTCTTTACTCTATACTTTTTTTATTAAAGTATAATTGACTTACAGTATTTGATTAGTTTCATGTGTACACCATAGTGATTTGACATTTCTATTCTTGGCAAACTGATTACCACAATAAATCTACTTGCCATCTATTACCACACAAAGTTAATACAATAAAGTAAGCTGGAGAAAAGAAAGTGT
Source organism: Smutsia gigantea (assembly GCA_032199065.1). Classification (NCBI taxonomy): domain Eukaryota; kingdom Metazoa; phylum Chordata; class Mammalia; order Pholidota; family Manidae; genus Smutsia; species Smutsia gigantea. The sequence goes on along the minus strand of JAVSCE010006859.1, from coordinate 31,392 downwards.
TTATTCAAATTGCCACAAACATCCAAAACATTTTCCACCAATTTTGTTGAAAAAAATCTACATATAGATATAAACCCAAGCATATACGGTCAATTAATATATAATAAAAGGAGCCATGGACATACAATGGGGAAATGACAGCCTCTTCAACAACTGGCGTTGGCAAAACTGGACAGCTACATGCAAGAAAATGAAACTGGATTATTATCTAACCCCATACACAAAAGTAAACTCGAAATGGATCAAAGACCAGAATGTAAGTCATGAAACCATAAAATTCTTAGAAGACAACATAGGCAAAAATCTCCTGAATATAAACATGAGCAACTTTTTCCTGAACTCATCTCCTCAAGCAAGGGAAACAAACAAAAGCAAAAATGAACACATGGGACTACATCAAACTAAAAAACTTCTGTACAGCAAAGGACACCATCAACAGAACAAAAAGGCATCCTACAGTATGGGAGAATATATTTGTAAATGACATATCTGACAAGGGGTTAAGATCCAAAATATATAAAGAACCTACATTCCTCAACACACAAAAAGCAAATAACCCAATTAAAAAAATGGATGGAGGATATGAACAAACAATTCTCCAAAGAAGAAATTCAGATGGCCAACAGGCACATAAAAAGATGCTCCACATCACTAATCATCAGGGAAATGCAAATTAAAATCACAATGAGATATCACCTCACACTTAGGATGGCCAGTTTTGAAAAGACTTAAGAACAACAAATGCTGGTGACGATGTGGAGAAAGGGGAACTCTCCTGCACTGCTGGTGGGAATGTAAGCTAGTTCAACCATTGTGGAAAGCAATATGGAGGTTCCTCAAAAAACTAAAAATAGAAATACCATTTGACCTGGGAATTCCACTCCTAGGAATTTACCCAAAGAATGTAATTTCTCAGATTCAAAAAGTAATGTGCATCCCTATGTTTATTGCAGCACTATTTACAATAGCTAAGATATGGAAGCAACCTAAGTGTCCATCAGTAGATGAATGGATAAAGAAGATGTGATACATTTGTATACACAATGGAATATTTTTCAGCCATGAGAAAGAAACAAATCCTACAATTTTCAAAAACATGTATGGAGCTGGAGGATATTATGGCCAGTGAAATATGCCAGGCGGAGAAAGACAAGAACCAAGTGATTTCCCTCATTTGTGGAGTATAACAATGAAGCAAAACTGAAGGAACAAAACAGTAGCACACTCAGACTCCAAGAAGGGACTAGCCGGGAGGGGTGGAGGATGGCATGTGGGGAGGGAGGTAGAGAGAAGGGGATTGAGGGGTATTATGATTGGCACACATGGTGTGGGGGGGGGGTCGTGGGGAAGACAGTGTAGCACAGAGAAGGCAAGTAGTGACTCTGTGGCATCTTACTACACTGATGGACAGTGACTTCAGTGGGATATGGGGGGGACTTGATAATATGGCTGAATGTAGTAACTACATTGTTTTTCATGTGAAACCTTCATAAGAGTGTATATCAATAATACCTTAATAAAAAAAAATCCACATATAAATCCTTACAGTTCAAACCTGTGCTGTTCAAGGGTCAACTGTATTACTAGCTGTATTCTGCATGCTGTATGTTACATCCCCATAACTTACCTTATGACTGGAAATTTGTACCTCTTGGTCCCCTTCATCTACTTTGTCCCTACCCACTCCCTTCCCTTATGGTAACCAACACTGTTCTCTACCTCTGAGTCTGCATTTTGTTTGTTTTGTTTTTTACATTCAACCTATGAGTAAAATCACATGGTATTTGTCTTTGTCTAATTTACTTTGCTTAGTATAATACCTTCAAGGTCTATCCATGTGGTTGCAAATGGCAAGATTTCATTCTTTATTTTTTGGCTAAGTAGTATTCCACTTTATAAATGTACCACATCTTCTTTATCCATTCATCTATCAACAGATTCTTAATCATTTTCATATATTGGCTATTGCAAGTAATGCTGCCATGAATATATGGGTGCGTATATCTTTTCAAATTAGTGTTTTCTTTTTTCTTTGGATAAATACCCAGAAATGGAATTGCTGGATCATATGGTAATTCTATTTTTAATTTTTTGAGGAACCTCAATACTGTTTTTCACAATGGTTGCTCCAATTTACAATCCCACCAACAGTGCACAAGGATTCCCTTTTCTCCATGTCATTGCCAACCACATGTTGTTACTTGTCTTGTTGGTAATAGCCATTCTGACAGGTAGGTGATACCTCATTGTAGTTTTGATGTGCATTTCCCTGATGATTAGTGGTGGTGAGCATCTTTTCAGTGTCTCTGGCCATCTGTATATCTTTAAGAAAATGTCTGTTTAGATCCTCTGCCCATTTTTTAAATTGTTCTTTTATTAAGTTGTATGAGTTCTTCATATATTTTGGATATTAACCCCTTATCAGATATATGATTTGCATATATCTTTTCCCTCTAAATTCCCCTTTAGTAGATTCTAAAACAGAATTTAAAAATACTATTTTTAAATAAACTACCGTATACTTCTTATCTATAAATACTTTTTTTTTTTGGTGGGAAACTCTCACTTTAGGGCCAATGTTTTTTTTGGGGGGTATCATTAATCTGCAATTACATGTGCAACATTATCGTTACTAGACTCCCCATATCATCAAGTCCCCCCCATATACCCCATTATAGTCACTGTCCATCAGTGTAGCGAGGTGCTATAGAATCACTACTTGTCTTCTCTTGAGTTGTACAACCCTCCCCGTGCCCCTGTCCCACCTACATTATGTCTGCTAACTGTAATGCCCCTTCTTCCCCCTTGTCTCTCCCTTTCCACCCATCCTCCCCAGTCCCTTTCCCTTTGGTATCTGTTAGTCCATTCTTGGGTTCTGTGAGTCTGCTGCTGTATTGTTCCTTCAGTTTTTTTTCTTTGTTCTTATACTTCACATATGAGTGATATCATTTGATACTTGTCTTTTTCGGCTTGGCTTATTTCACTGAGCATAATACCCTCTAGCTCCATCCATGTTGTTGCAAATGGTAGGATTTGTTTTCTTCTTATGGATGAATAATATTCCATTGTGTATATGTACCACATCTTCTTTATCCATTCATCTACTGATGGACACTTAGGTTGCTTCCATTTCTTGGCTCTTGTAAATAGTGCTACAATAAACATACGGGTGCATATGTCTTTTTCAAACTGGGCTGCTGCATTCTTAGGGTAAATTCCTAGGAGTGGAATTCCTGGGTCAAATGGTATTTCTATTTGGAGTTTTTTGAGGAACCTCCATACTGCTTTCCACAATGGTTGAACTAATTTACATTCCCACCAGCAGTGTAGGAGGGTTCCCTTTTCTCCACAGCTTTGCCAACACTTGTTGTTGTTTGTGTTTTGGATGGTGGCCATCCTTACTGGTGTGAGGTGATATCTCATTGTGGTTTTAATTTGCATTTCTCTGATGATTAGCGTTGTGGAGCATCTTTTCATTGCCTGTTGGCCATCTGAATTTCTTCTATGGAGAAGTGTCTATTCAGATCCTCTGCCCATTTTTTAATTGGATTATTTGCTTTTTGTTGAGGCGCATGAGTTCTTTATATATTTTGGATGTCAACCCCTTGTCGGATATGTCATTTATGAATATATTCTCCCATACTGTAGGATATCTTTTTGTTCTACTGATGCTGTCCTTTGCTGTACAGAAGCTTTTCAGCTTGATATAGTCCCACTTGTTCATTTTTGCTTTTGTTTCCCTTGCCCAGGGAGATATGTTCATGAAGAAGTTCATGTTTATGTCCAAGAGATTTTTGCCTATGTTTTCTTCTAAGAGTTTTATGGTTTCATGACTTACATTCAGGTCTTTGATCCACCTTGAGTTTACCTTTGTGTATGGGGTTAGACAGTAATCCAGTTTCATTCTCTTATAAGTAGCTGTCCAGTCTTGCCAACACCAGCTGTTGAAGAGGCTGTCATTTCTCCAATGTATATCCATGGCTCCTTTATCATATAATACTTGACCGTATATGTTTGGGTTAATGTCTGGACTCTCTATTCTGTTCCACTCGTCTGTGGGTCTGTTCTTGTGCCAGTACCAAATTGTCTTGAATACTGTGGCTTTGTAGTAGAGCTTGAAGTCTGGGAGCGTAATTCCCCCTGCTTTATTCTTCCTTCTCAGGATTGCTTTGGCTATTCCGGGTCTTTTGTGGTTCCATATGAATTTTAGAATTATTTGTTCCAGTTCATTGAAGAATGCTGGTGGTATTTTGATAGGGATTGCATTGAATCTGTATATTGCTTTAGGTAGTATAGCCATTTTGACAATATTTGTTCTTCCTAGCCAAGAACATGGGATGATTTCCATTTCTTAGTGTCTTCTTTAATTTCTCTTAGGAGTATCTTGTAGTTTTCAGGGTATAGGTCTTTCACTTCCTTCGTTAGGTTTATTCCTAGGCATTTTATTCTTTTTGATGCAATTGTGAATCGAATTGTTTTCCTGGTTTCTCTTTCTGTTAGCTCATTGTTAGTGTATAGGAAAGCAATAGATTTCTGTGTATTGATTTTGTATCCTGCATCTTTGCTGAATTCAGATATTAGTTCTAGTAGTTTTGGAGTGGAGTCTTTAGGGTTTCTTATGTACAATATCATGTCATCTGCAAATAGTGACAGTTTGACTTGTTCTTTACCAATCTGGATGCCTTGTATTTCTTTGTTTTGTCTGATTGCTGTGGCTAGGACCTCCAGTACGATGTTGAATAACAGTGGGGAGAGTGGGCATCCCTGTCTTGTTCCCAATCTTACATGAAAAGTATGATGTTAAGTATGATGTTAGCTGTGGGTTTGTCATATATGGCCTTTATTATGTTGAGGTACTTGTCCTTTATACCCATTTTATTGAGAGTTTTTATCATGAATGATGTTGAATTATGTCAAATGCTTTTTCAGCATCTATGGAGATGATCATGTGGTTTTTGTTGTTCTTTTTGTTGATGTGGTGGATGATGTTGATGGATTTTTGAATGTTGTACCATCCTTGCATCCCTGTGATGAATCCCTCTCGATCATGGTGTATGATCCTCTTGATGTATTTTTGAATTCGGTTTGCTAGTATTTTGTTGAGTATTTTTGCATCTATGTTCATCAAGGATATTGGTCTGTAATTTTCTTTTTTGGTGGGGTCTTTGCCTGGTTGTGGTATTAGAGTGATGCTGGCTTCATAGAATGAGTTTGGAAGTATTCCCTCCTCTTCTATTTTTTGGAAAACTTTAAGGAGAATGGGTATTATTTCTTCTCTATATGTCTGATAAAATTCAGAGATGAATCATCTGGCCCAGGGGTTTTGTTCTTGGGTAGTTTTCTGATTACTGATTGAATTTCGTTGCTGGTAATTGGTCTGTTTAGTTTTTCTGTTTCTTCCTTGGTCAGTCTTGGAAGGTTGTATTTTTCTAAGAACTTGTCCATTTCTTCTAGATTTCCCAGCTTGTTAGCATAGAGATTTTCATAGTATTCTCTAATAATTCTTTGTATTTCTGTGGGGGTCCATCGTAATTTTTCCTTTCTCATTTCTGATTCTGTTTATGTGTGTAGATTCTCTTTTTCTCTTAATGAGTCTGGCTAGGGGTTTATGTATTTTGTTTATTTTTTCAAAGAACCAGCTCTTGGTTTCATTGATTTTTTTCAATTGTTTTATTCTTCTCAATTTTATTTCTTCTCTGATCTTTATTATGTCCCTTCTTCTGGTGACTTTGGGCCTCATTTGTTCTTCTTTTTCCAATTTCAATAATTGTGTCTTTAGACTATTCATTTGGGATTGTTCTTCCTTCTTTAAATAGGCCTGGATTGCAATATACTATCTTCTTTGACTGCCTTTGCTGTGTCCTACAGATGTTGGGGCTTTGTGCTGTTGTTGTCCTTTGTCTCCATATATTGTTTGATCTCTATTTTAATTTGGTCATTGATCCATTGATTATTTAGGAGCGTGTTGTTAAGCCTCCATGAATTTGTGAGCCTTTTTGTTTTCTTTGTACAATTTATTTCTAGTTTTATACCTTTGTGATCTGAGAAGTTGGTTGGTAGAATTTCAATATTTTTGAATTTACTGAGGTTCTTTTTGTGGCCTGGTATGTGGTTTGTTCTGGAAAATGTTCCATGTGCACTTGAGAAGAATGTGTATCCTGCTGCTTTTGGGTGTAGAGTTCTGTAGATGTCTGTTAGGTCCATCTGTTCTAGTGTGTTGTTCAGTGCCTCCGTGTCTTTACTTATTTTCTTTCTGGCTGATCTGTCCTTTGGAGTGAGTGGTGTGTTGAAGTCTCCTAAAATGAATGCTTTGCTTTCTATTTCCTCCTTTAATTCTGTTAGTATTTGTTTCACATATGTCGGCCCTCTTGTGTTGGGTGCATATATATTTATAATGGTTATATCCTCTTGTTGCTCGGACCCCTTTATCATTATGTAGTGTCTTTCTTTATCTCTTGCTACTTTCTTTGCTTTGAAGTCTATTTTGTCTGACAGAAGTACTGCAACTCCTGCTTTTTTCTCCCTGTTGTTTGCATGAAATATCTTTTTCCAACCCTTCACTTTTAGTCTGTGTATATCTTTGGGTTTGAGGTGAGTGTCTTATAAGCTGCATATAGATGGGTTTTGGTTTTTTATCCATTCTGTTACTCTGTGTCTTTTGATTGGTGCATTCAGTCCATTTACATTCCGGGTGATTATCAATAGATTTGTACTTATTGCCGTTGCCGGCTTTAGATTTGTGGTTACCAGAGGTCCAAGGGTAGCTTCTTTACTATCAGACAGTCTAACTTAACTTTCTTGTTAAGCTATTATATATGCTGTCTGATGATTCTTTATTTCTCTCTCTTCTTATTCTTCCTCCTTCATTCTTTATATATTAAGTGTTTTATTCTGTACTCTTTTGCATTCTTTTGACTGTTTTTGTGGAAAGTTGATTTTATTTTTTGCCTTTCGTTAGTATTTGGATCGTCTGCTTTCTTTGCAATGAATTTATTTTCTCTGGTGACCTCTTTGTTGCCTTAGAAGTGCTTCCATCTAGAGCATTCCCTTTAAGATATCCTGTAGAGGTGGTTTGTGGGAGGCAAATTCCTTCAACTTTTGCTTGTCTGGGAATTGTTTAGTCCCTCTCTCAAATTTAAATGATAATTGTGCTGGATGCAGTATTCTTTGTTCAAGGCCCTTCTGTTTCATTGCATTAAATATACCATGCCATTCTCTTCTGGCCTGTAAGTTTTCTGTTGAGAAGTCTGATATTAGCCTGATGGGTTTTCCTTTGTAGGTGATCTTTTTTCTCTCTCTGGCTGCCTTTAACACTCTTTCCTTGTCTTTGATCTTTGCCATATTAATTATTATATGTCTTAGTGTTGTCCTCCTTGGGTCCCTTGTGTTGGGAGATCTGTGGGCTTCGATGGTCTGAGAAACTTATTTCCTTTCCCACCTTGGGGAAGTTCTCCTCAGTTATGTCTTCAAAGACACTTTCTATCCCTTTTTCTGTCTTTTCTTCTTCTGGTACTCCTATAATGCGTATATAGTTCCATTTGGATTGATCACACAGTTCTTTTAATATTCTTTCATTCTTAGAGATCCTTTTATCTCTCTCTGCCTCAGCTTCTCTGTACACCTGTTCTCTGATTTCTATTCCATTAACAGTCTCTTGCACCTTGTCCAGTCTGCTCTTCAACCCGTCAGTCGATTGTTTCATATCTGTAATATCTCTCCTCATTTGCTCCCTTAGCTCTTGCATATTTCTCTGTCAATCCATCAGCATGGTTATGATTTTTATTCAGAATTCTTTTTCAGGAAGGTTGTTTGAATCTATCCCACCTGGCCCTTTCTCTGGGGTTGTCTGGGTGAGTCTTGACTGGACCATATTCTGTCTTTTCGTGGCGATAGAATTGGTTGCAGGCAGGTGCACGTGTGTCAGCTGGGAGAACAAAGTCCCTTCCTGCTTGTTGTTCTCCTTCTCTGCAGCCTGTGCCGGTTACGCGCACACTGGGCGGCAGTGCCTGGGTTAATCCCCTAACCTGCCGTGGATGGGGCCACCCTCAGGCTACCCTAGAGCACTGTGCGGGTTTGCAGCCATGCCGGGTGCGTTCTGCGCCCTTTGGTGCCTTTCAGCCCTTGCTCTGGCTTCTGCGGCCCTTCCCTCTTAGCTGTGTGCTCATTGGGAGGAGATTCTGTGAGGCCCTTCCCGGTTAGCTGCATGTCCACTGGGAGGAGATTCTGTGCGGCCCTTTCCAGTTAGCTGCGCACCTGCTGGGAGGAGATTCTGTGCGGCCCTTTCCAGTTAGCTGCACACCTGCCAGGAGGAGATTCTGTGTGGCCCTTCCCAGTTAGCTGCACACCCGCCAGGGTGAGATTCTGTGTAGTTGTTGTGGGTGGGGCTGCTCTCCCGGTGTTTCGCAGCTGTGGCGGATCGGCCGCAGCGCTGGCTGGGGGGAACGAATGGCAGGCTGCTTATCTCTGTGAGGGGCTTTGGGGCTGCTTTGCCCAGCAGCCAGTTAGGGGGCCCGAAGTTCCTCAAGATTCCCAGCCTGCCGGGTTGAGTGCTCTGGAATGATTTTGTTCCATTGTTGGGCCCTTGTCTCTTTAAGACTTTAAAGAAAGCGCCTGCTTTTCTTTTGTCCCAGGGATGCCTGCTGTGGGGACCCATTCGTAGTCTCCATCTCGGATCCTGCCCTTCCGTTTCTCTAATCTCCAGTACACCATGCGATGTGTGTGTGTGCTTCTGGTGCAGATCACCAGAGCTGGTTATTTAGCAGTCCTGTGCTTCCACTCCCTCCCCACTCTGATTCTTTTCCTCCCACCAGTGTGCTGGGGTGGGGGAGTGCTCGGGTCCCGCCGGGTCACGGCTTTGTATCTTACCCGCTTTGTGAGGCGCTGAGTTCTCGCACATGTAGCTGTAGCCTGGCTGTTGTACTGTATCTTCTGGTCTCTCTTTTAGGAATAGTTGTATTTGTTGTATTTTCACAAATATATATGGTTTTGGGAGGAGATTTCCACCGCCCTACTCACACCATCTTCCCAGCAGTCTCTATAAATACTTTTAAAGTATTTGAACTACATAAACAAAATGTCTACTAAAAAACTTCTGTATGTAACTACAAGTACAAAATGTTTCAACGTTACTGTAAGTATTCTTGTTTGTATTTTCAAGAGTCTAAAATCTAATGTAATTATTTTCTAGATGATCTCCTTTAGAAGCTTAAACTTTTATTCTGATACACGATACTTTATGGCATCTTTATCAAAAGACCACTATATATATACTGATGTAATACTGCTATAATATGCGTTTTTACTGTGCAATCATTTAGAATATTGCAACTTAATACATTTAAGACTGATTCTTTCTTTGTTCCTAGGCTGCATTGACTAGACATTCCTTTCTTATGCCAATGTGAAATCTCCAGATCCTCTGTAAACTTACAACTTTAACAGAAGACTACTAAAAACAGAAGACAAACTGGTGAAGAGAGGATAGAGTTTCAGAATTGAATGACAGGGTGGTTTATGCTTAAAAGCCATTTCTGTTCATTCTCTTGATATTTATATTTGATTTGTTTTGCACATTTACATATGTGCCCATTTAAAAGATTTGCACATACTTGAAAGAAACCATAAAGTTGTAGCAGTAAAGTCCAGTCACATTTGGTTAATCAGTGTTTTATATAATTGAAAGAGTTGAGTGATAAGTCTTCCAGCTTGTAAATGCCATTGACTTCTGACCTGACATTTAGTATAATAAAAATGAAATTATTAACCATGTCAAATGCTTTAGTTCTGGCTCTGAGATTCATCGAATAACTCTACACATGACTCTTTTGTTATATATGTTTTCTTGAAACCTGCAGTGCTGATTATTAGAAAAGCTTTGTCATTTTTGAATATGATATTTACATCATTTGGCAAAACTTCTGTAAATAACCACATATAAATTACTTTCTGCATTGTTTTCTTAGAAATTATGTCTGGATATCTTTTCATTAATTTAAAATTAAGTAAACTTAATATATAGAGACAATTTGGGTGTTAAAGATTGTTGGTTTTAAGACAAATTTTAAGAAAATGTGGGTAATCCACATGTCCTTTACAAAAAATTTCTTTTTTTTAAAGAAACTCCAGTTTTAGAAATTCTCAAAGGAGAAGTTTGGTTTTTCAGCATTGCCCATCAAAAAGATTCTTGCAGGAAGAGATTGTATTAGATATATTTATTTCATTTATGACATTTCTGAAAATTAATTTTCTGAATATTTGCATTTGTCTTTTAAAAAAAAGTATCTTCCAATATCATTGTAATAATTTTTTCTTTAGATGTTTAGTTAGTTAAACTTAGCAGGTAAAAACTTGTTCTATTAATATAGCTCCTTTATGATTGTAGGATTAACTTGTAAAAATCATATGCTGACTTGAGATGTGTGAAATACCTGTTTTCAAGTTAGGGGAATGTGTCTAGCATAGAGTAGGGGTGTGGGGGTGTATGTGTGTTGGGAGAGTGTGTATATTTGACCATTTATTAAATACAACTGGAATCTACATAAGCTACATAGTGCAAATCATGTTATGTCTCATCTGTTTTCTTTTCAGTTATATCTTTGCTTTTGAATGCCAACATTAAAAAATGATGGGAATTATCTTTTAAACTTAGGAATCATTTAATACAGCTATATATAACATAAAATTGATGGCTTGTTCATTATTAGACACTGACTACTACTAAAATACACATCTAAAATTATTCAGGGACATTTTTCCACTTCTGAAAATAAAATTTATTATGTTTTATAACTTCTTATGTATTTCTGTGTATTTTCTGATTTATTTCATTGTCTTCAATAAATAAAACATGCAAGATTTGTTTTGCTAATTGAGCCTCCTATTTTTGTTTTCCCTCATTCATTCTCCTCCCTGCTTAGAACTTGTATTGTTGATTAAAATAACTGTGTTACACCCTTGAAGTAAAACAATAGGATGGGGTAAAGAAAACAAAATTTAATTTAGTTGCCTAATGTGCACATTAAATTAGCATGTGCTTACAAGAAATGAAGACTCATCCCAGATCTCTTTTTTATCTCATATTAATTTCCAATAGACCTATACTTTGTTCTTTATGATTTTTAAATGAAATTAAGCTATGATACTTTGTGATTTTAAATTACTAGATCAGCTGTCACACATCGGTTTATTAAAATGTCACTTTAGTTTTTGTGGCATTTATATTGATATGTCACTTTCAAGCCACCATCAAAAACTTTTGATTATTTTCCCTCAATCTGTAAGATTCAAGTGTGCATGTTATCGAGTACTCCATAATAGGCACAGTTCAGTGGTAACCTTAATTCTTATCATTCAATCAGGGGAATCATATTATTTTTAAAAACTTAAAATTCCCTTCCAGATTTATCAGTTCCAGCATACTTCTCTTCATTTTCTGTGTGTTTGGATACAACAGCTGCTGTGGTGTTTGGAGGACACTTAACCATCTTTGCACTCTGCCTTAAAGATCAAAAATCAGAATCCTTGTTATTGTGTCTAAATATTATGAATGAATGTGAGCTGGGGTTTGGAGGTTAATGCAAAAATTTATTAAATCATTTCTATTACATTTGAATAAGCTATTTATGGCCAGGATAATCTACTTATGGAGTAAAGGTAAAAATACATTTTTCTATATAGTGTGGTCAGGATTTTAGAAATTTAAAAAGACAAATCCTATTACACTTGGTTAAAATGAAAATCTCAGTTTAATAGAAAAAAATAGTAATCTCTAGCTTTTTGAGTCTGTAACATCCCAGGTAAGGTTATTCATAAATTTTAACCTATTAAGACAGTAGTCACTAGTATTTCCAGCAAAACCTCTCCTAACAGGAAATAATGGAGTCCAAAAAGTCCAATTGGAGAAAAATTCCTTAATCTAACATTATTTTCAACTGGCCTATACTGTCCCCAAAAGCACAAAAGTAATGTAGTGCATCTGATACTGTATTTAACTAGAGTGACATATATCCTGAGTTTGCTCAGAACAGTCCTGGTTATTCCTGTTTTCTCAGCTTAAATAGTGCCTCCTCTCTCAAAAGTGTCCTAATTTGGAGGATAAGTTATATGGTCGCTTTCTTTATATAACTGTACACTGTACTGGGAAGTGACTGCCTAAACTCATTGTTCTTTGAGAGAAGGAACCTGGAGTATTGGGGCAGGAGCCAGTGATCATTGTCAATGGCTTTTCCTAGCTGACCACTTGTTTGGCCTGTAGAACATACATAGTATCTTTTTTTTTCTTTAATATAAGTTGTATTGGAATGATTCCAGCTTATGGTAAATAGTAAACAATGAGCTTTTAAAACTGCTGTTAAATGTTATTTTAATTACTTATTAGTGAATTCTTCAAATTATTTGAAAGTGTAAAAAATCTCATTGATAACAGTTCAACTGTTGAATGACAATGTGCCATTTGTTACTATATGAATGTCCTTGCCCATATATAAATCATGCTGACATGTCTTTTACCTGCCAATAAAGTTCTATAGATGAGAAAATGTGAACCTGTGAAACATCCTTTTGAAAATCAGCTTAGGATTCACAGTATATTACCACCTTGGCTTCACACATGTTTATATGGTAAACTCTATCTGAGATTAATACAAATGGCATGGAATTCAGTTGGAGTGTAGAACATCATTTGACTTGTCACAGTATTTTGTATGTTAGGAGATAGATTGCAGTTTAATTTTAATGCAAAAAAAACAGCTTTATGAAAATAACCTATGTTCATTTCTACTTTGAAAAAGATTAGTGGTCACCATAGGTCAGACCTGCTTATGGGCCTGTATTCTTATTTGGGACATAACAACCTAAAGTACAAAACTTTCTCTCAAGTTATAGAAAAACCAAAAATCTCATTCCATACTTCATAAAAGTTACAATGAAAATGTTCATTTTGAACTCAACATTTGTGCTTGTTTTAACTTTTCTTGATGTTTTCAGCTTAGCTTTCATTTTTTTAATTTTGTTTCAAGAGATTGAGGTTCAAGCTCTTAAAAAAACCTATTTGATTTTCATGCAAACCGTTAAATACATCCAGTAGTTAGAAAAAAGAGAAGGGGGGTATTGCCCCTTTAGCAGTTGAGGTTATAGCAAGCCAAAACCTCACATTTCCTGTTCACAGATCCTAGAGGTGATTTTCCTATTTCTCAGGCTTGCAAAAAGAACCACTTTATTAATAATTTTCCCACTCCTATTGCATTTGTTTTAATTTAATTAACACTTTACATTCAGTGACACAAGGAAATGGTATATAGGCTGTCCTTCCTTAGAGCGTAATTTCTTTTCTTCTTTTAGCTTTCCCAGAAGCAAGATCAGGCAGTAAAGCAAAAGTTTGCCCAAGCTTAGAAGACACCTGGAGGGCAGCCTCTGCTCTCAGAATATGGAAGTAACAAATAACCATATTGGAAAGTATGAACTATTCAGAGTGTATAAGAACAGTTTTTGTACATAAATCCCTAGTGTGGAAATAAGATTTATTATTCCTCTTCCATCAAACTTAGTTTCTCTGGATTCTTGCATAGTAATTAAGTTTGTCTATGCAATTTGGGCTCTAAAATTTTAATTCCCATTTTACTTAGAGATAATGCCTAACGACTCTTAATTGCTAGCAAGCACTTGTGACTGCTTAGCCTGATGTAATAGGTGGTGATAGGATAAGTGAATTATTACTTCCTAACTTGAGATTTTTAAAATCACTGTATAGAAAACATGTAGCATCAGTTAATTGAGAGTTAAGAACTTAAAAGACACCTGAATCTTACATTTCCCTAATCCTGTGGGATCTCCAAGGATGAATTCTTGATTGAGTAATTTTTAGGACCTCTCTCTGGAGCTGTGATTGTTATTCAATACGGTGCATTATAATCAACTGGGAGTTTGGGGAAAATTAACATTCCACCCTTAGTTTTCCAGAGGATTTGATATACGTGCCCCATGACAGCACATTTCCTTCTCGTAGTTGGAGGTTCTGGGGTTTTGGTCTAGTAGTAGAGTCTATCTAGCTCCTTGTATACACATTGATGGAAAGTTAAGAAGTGTTAGGATCAATGTATCAGACTAATCGCAGGGAAAGGAAAAGACACACAAACCAGATATTAAAGGTTAATGACCATTTCTTGAGTTATTGCTTTATGACCTGAGAGTGTCCTGGTTGGCAAGCCTTTGTACACACAAACGGCTCTGCAGGGCTGCATCCCCAGGGCAGCGTGGGAGTAGTGTGATGGTGCCGAGAGGGCAGCTGTTTGCCCCAGAATCCTGTAAAGGGAGCAGACTTGGATTAAGTACCATATAGTTGATTTTTCTTGACTCAGAAAACAGACTTACTTTCCACTAGCATCTTCCCTTCTTTCCTTGAGAAGCCTAATTATTGAGGCAGTTTTGTGTAACAGAAAGACTGGGTTTTAGAGCCAGATTAACTCTGGATTCAAATATCAACTCTCATGCAAATTCAGGCAATTTACTTAACCAAAGCCTTAGTTTCCTCACCTGATTGTTAGGAAGCATGTGTACCTGAGGATTCGGTGGGGTTTATGGAGGGAAAAAGGGAGGCGTTATTACATCTTTGCTCAGTGTGTTCGCTGCCTGCTAGTGTTAGTAGAAGACTCTAGAATTGAAATAAGCCTTGCCTGATACAAGCATTACATCTGCCTGTCCCTTCGAAAAGGGTGATAATAGGATCATGTTCAACTAGAGTTGGCTCCTGTATCTTCTCTGCAGCAAGTAGAATTAAAGCAGAAGTTGCTTAGATGACCATTTTATGGGATACAATCAAGCAAAGAGGGGAAGGGAATTATCTTGTTTGCCAAGCAATAAAGTACTCCAGCTGGCAGGGAGAGAGGGCGCGCACATGGATCTCTCCAAGCCAAACTTGGAGGTCCCCGAAGCTGGTCCCTCCAGAATTTCACTGAAAATTGATGAGATGATGTTACTTTATACAGGCATTCCCCCACTTCTCAAAAGTCCAAGTTATGCCAATTTGCCTTTACGAAAGACCTATTTCATTAGCACCTGTTTTCGCTAACTGAAAGAAATCCGAAGAGGATTTTGCTTTTATGAGAAGAGGCAAAAAGTGAAAATAACCGTTCAGCGTTTGTTTTGCAGCAAGCTGTGTTTCGGGGCCAGAGCACACCCCCAACAGCAGGAGTGGCGCCACCTAGCGTCTTTTCGGGGAACCATACTCAGTAGCTCGGCATCAAGACCCCAGAGCTGTGCGCAGTGTGCGTATCGGTGCTTTAATCTCAATATATTGTGCATCCTTTAGCAAGATCTGTACTAAGGTATCAGATAAGCCTAAGAGAGATGATTTTGGGGGTCTGAGAATGCTCAAAGATGTTTCCATATATATCAATAGTAATTGCTTTTTAACATTATGCCATTTGGGCTTACAAAAGAACGCTCCACTTCCAGGCAGTGGGGGAATCCTGTAATTGGTGACTTACCGCTCTTGCTTAGGGAGTCAGTGCACAAATCCTGCTTGTGAAGTGATCAGAAAATAAGTTGGTGAGCAGGTCGTTTCTGATTCCAGGATAAATTACTTTACCAGCTTTTCTCTTATGATCATGGGTTTATGATCCTCAATTTATTTCTCCAAATACACTGGTACAAGAAGTATATAGAATAAATTGTGATACCTCCTTTTCACCTGTCTCCCAACTCCCTCTCCCTCCCTAAAAGTAACCACTGTTAACTATTTATTATTATTCTAGACATACATTTTTTTTACTAGGGTTATCCTGGGTTCTATGATGGCAGCGTAACTCCTGGCTTCAGATAAAGGTAAGATGTTCCCAGGGACAATCTCTGAGACAATGTGTCATTTCTGTGCATTCTGCAGACAACTCTGAGAGGAGAGTACTATTTCTTCCGGCAAATGTAGTTTATTTCTCCTGAGTAAGCAAAGCTTATTTCCTTGGTCCTTTCTTTTTTTTTAATATAATTTATTTTAGTATCATTAATCTACAATTACATGTGCAATATTATGGTTATTAAACTACCTCTTCATCAGGTCCCCCCAACCAACCCCATTATAGTTACTGTCCATCAGCGTAGTGAGATGCTATAGAATCACTACTTGTCTTCTCTGAGTTGTACAGCCCTCCTCGTGCCCCCCCCAACATTATGTCTGCTAATCGTAATGCCCCTTCTTCCCTCTTATCCCTCCCTTCCTACCCATTTTCCCTAGTCCCTTTCCCTCTGGTAACTATTAGTCTGTTATTGGGTTCTGTGAGTCTGCTGCTGTTTTGTTCCTTCAGTATTTTTTTCTTTGTTCTTATACTCCACATATGAGTGAAATCATTTGATACTTGTCTTTTTTGGCTTGGCTTATTTCACTGAGCATAATACCCTCTAGCTCCATCCATGCTGTTGCAAATGGTAGGATTTGTTTTCTTCTTATGGCTGAACAATATCCCATTGTGTATATATACCACATCTTCTTTATCCATTCATCTACTAATGGACCCTTCGGTTGCTTCCATTTCTTGGCTATTGCAAATAGTGCTGCAATAAACATAGGGGTGCATCTGTCTTTTTCAAATTGGGCTGCTGCATTCTTAGGGTAAATTCCTAGGAGTGGAATTCCTGGGTCAAATGGTATTTCTATTTTGAGTTTTTTGAGGAACCTCCATACTGCTTTCCACAATGGTTGAACTAATTTGCAGTCCCACCAGCAGTGTAGGAGGGTTCCCTTTTCTCCACATCCTCGCCAACATTTGTTGTTGTTTGTGTTTTGGATGTTGGCCATCCTCACTGGTGTGAGGTGATATCTCATTGTGGTTTTAATCTGCATTTCTCTGATGATTAGCGATGTGGAGCATCTTTTCATGTGCCTGTTGGCCATCTGAATTTCTTCTTTAGAGAAGTGTCTATTCATGTCCTCTGCCCATTTCTTAATTGGATTATTTGCTTTTTGTTTGTTAAGGTGCATGAGTTCTTTATATATTTTGTATGTCAACCCCTTATCAGATACGTCATTTATGAATATATTCTCCCATACTGTAGGATGTCTTTTTGTTCTACTGATGGTGTCCTTTGCTGTACAGAAGCTTTTCAGCTTGATATAGTCCTACTTGTTCATTTTTGCTTTTGTTTCCCTTGCCTGGGGAGATATGTTCATGAAGAAGTCGCTCATGTTTATGTCCAAGAGATTTTTGCCTATGTTGTTTTCTAAGAGTTTTATGGTTTCATGACTTACATTCAGGTCTTTGATCCTCCTTGAGTTTACCTTTGTGTATGGGGCTAGACAGTAGTCCAGTTTCATTCTCTTACATGTAGCTGTCTAGTTTTTCCAACACCAGCTACTGAAGAGGCTGTCATCTCCCCATTGTATATACAAGGCTCCTTTATCAAATATTAATTGGCTGTATATGTTTGGGTTAATGTTTGGATTTTCTATTCTGTTCCACTGGTCTGTGGGTCTGTTTTTGTGCCAATACCAAATTGTCTTGATTACTGTGGCTTTGTAGTAGAGCTTGAAGTCAGGGAGTGTCATTCCCCCTGCTTTAGTCCTCCTTCTCAGGATTGCTTTGGTTATTCGGGGTCTTTTGTGGTTCCATATGAATTTTAGAATTATTTGTTCCAGTTCATTGAAGGAAGCTGTTGGTAGTTTGATAGGGATTGCGTTGAATCTGTAGATTGCTTAGGTAGTATAGCCATTTTGACAATATTTATTCTTCCTAGCCAAGAGCATGGGATGCATTTCCATTTGTTAGTGTCCTCTTTAATTTCTCTTAGGAGTGTCTTGTAGTTTTCAGAGTACAGGTCTTTCACTTCCTTCATTAGGTTTATTCCTAGGTATTTTATTCTTTTTGATGCAGTTGTGAATGGATTCCTTGGTCCTTTCTCAGATGAAGGGTAAGTTGTGGCTTCAAGGCCTCTGGGGGGCTGGGCTATTCCAGGATCTGAAACCCTGCTTTATGATCTTATAGTTCCATTTTGGTGGTTATCTGGAATCAGGTTATTAGGAGGAAAGGGCTGGGGATTGACAAGACTATCCAGCCTGGGTGGATTTAGAAAGATGAATATGATTTCTCTTGTTTCAGGATGGGAAATTGCTCCCAGGATGGGGTAGTCACTGTTCCTTGGCTAAACTAATCGACATTTAGAACTCTTTCTTTCCTCTTCCCAAATTCTTCCTGCCTGGAGTTCAAGGGTGGTATCTGGAGCTGAAGCAGCTATCTTGTGCCACTGAGCAACAGTTGATAGATGGATGAGAGTGATAAGGAAGGAGGACCCTGGATTTTGCTGACACCACAGAGCACTGCACCAGCCCCAGACCTGCCTGCCTCCCGACTTTTTGCTCTATGAGAAAAATGATTGCTTTGCTATTGTTAGGTTGTTACTGATATTTAAGCGCAATCCATACTGATGCACAGGCATAACCATCCATTTCCTCAAAATAGACAGGATGGCTGCTCAGACAATCAGAAGCTGCCAACATGAAAAAGGAATCACAAATTTTACCCTCCCATGGGGTTACTGGCCATCCAAGCTCCTTGTACTTAGTTTATTGGTTGTCAATCAATTTACTAAAGCAGCAGTATCTAAGCAGTGGGTTTTTATCTGCTTCACTCTCACACCTTCATTCTCTTCATTCTCCACGTGGGAGTCCCACAGAGTGACTAACATCCCAACAATTGCTTGTAGAAATGGGCTTAGTGGAATGTCAGCAGGCACAATTCAGTTGCTATGTCAAAGGTCATTCAATGTCTATCCACACTGTTCATCAACAAAGTTTTGTCAAGAGAAGCAGGTGCCATTTTCAAATCTCTGCTTGGCAAAGCAAGAAATGAGAACAGCCAAGGGAAAGAGACACCCCTTTGTCAGTGACCCAGCTCCCGTATGCATCACCTTGGCTTTTGTTTTCAGAAATGAAACTACGTCTGATTCTTCTTTTGAGCCAAGAAGGATAAAGACTCTGTTGCGTATAGAGGCCTGAAGAACACCCACAGTCTCCACTCCCACCTGCCCTGAGTTTTGCCCTCTGGTCAAGTTGTGGGGTAAATGACTCAGATGCACTTTTTGTCCACACCAAGAACTTTGCACAGACACTTCCCTATAATGCATTTGCAATGTTACTACAGCTCTGGGTTCTGCTTCACCCTCCTGCTTAATGTTAGTTTGAAATACCTATTTGCACACACCAAACTCTATTCCCCAGACAAAACTAATTTTTGCTCACAGAAGAGTTAAAGAAGGAAAATGTGAAGAAGTCCTATAGGGATAAACACATCTTGCCAGGGGTTTCAGTTCTGAAATTGTCTCCTCTCTGAACTCTTGGAGGCAGAACACAGGGGAGATGTGTCAAAAGAGTCCGAGACTGTTTACACCTGCTTGTTTACAGTGATGGTCTCTTTCTTTCCTCTCCTCTTCCTTTCTTTTCTTTGTTCCTACCTTCCTTCCTTCCTGCCCTTCCTACCTTTTTCCCCTTCTCCCTCTTTCACCATTTCTTTGTTAACATAAACCTCATTCATCATTGTCTGAAGTTAAGAATAAAGGCCAAATATAAAAAAAATTCTTGGAAGAGAAATTACTTGGAATCTGAGCCTGTGGGCAAGTTGGGGTTCCTATGACCAGGATCCTCACTGAATTTAGACCACCTGATGATGTAACTGGCCCGTTGCTAGGCTACCATTTCCACACCTCTAGGCAATAAGCTATTGTGCTCTATAGAGAGCTCGGCCCAGTGCTCCGGGCAGAGGCAGAGACGCTAGTGCTCGACCGACCACCGGGAGAACAAGCCAGGTAATAAACCCTTTCACCCCAAAGAACATTTGCTGTCATTTTCTTTGGTCACATTGAATCCATAGTGAACTTGCCTGGGACTGAAACCCATTGGCAAGACAGACAGAGCCCCATCCTGTGTATTAACTCCAGCCATCTATTTAGATTTGGCAAATGTCTAGGTCCTCAAATTTGAAGAAAATGTGTCCAATGCTAATATCTTAAAGTTTTTTTAAAGAAGATTTAGTGTACTATTGGAAGGGGTGTGGGGCAGGGGTAGTTCCTCCACTACTTTGGATGTTTCTTCCATGTGAAGGGAATGTAATTAGAGTAATTCCTGACCTCCCTCCACCTCTTTATTAGCTCTTCCTTAGGGGAATAATTTATGTGGTGGGTAAATTTGGAATGTAAATACCAGGGTGTGTTCTGCTCCGCTTCTCTTCTTCCTTGGGGTAGCCGGCAGCTCACAGGGGTTCCAGCTGCGCTCTGTTCCCCCGGCCCTGCCCCTGGAAGCCAGCGGCAGGCCGGCACTGCCTCGCGAGGGTCCATCTGCCTGATTCCCAAGTCCCAGTCTCCAGTCCCAGGAGTGGGATTTCATGTCTCTCTCCCAGGCACCCTGGATTCTGTTGGTCGGTGGTACTCACACATAGCACTACCTGGCACTGCGGAGAGGGCAAGGACAGCTCTGCTTTTATCTGGAGCCACGGTAGGGGCAGATTCTGGTATAGAAACAGGACAATTATTGGCATCTTTAGTACACTGTACACCACTGTACACCGGCCAAACTGGTGGATTCCCTCAACCTAGGATGGACTTTCATGTATTTCGTCAGAACTGATTCAGAAGCAAAATATTTGGGCTTATAGTTACATGGAGTTTGGGTGAAAATGTGGTCCTCTCATAATGGTACAGTTTCTTCAAATTTTGTTCTAGGTAAAGTAAAGCTGGTTAAAGGAAGATGGATATACTTTTTCTACTACTCCCACTAAGTGCAACTAAAACCCTAAACATTATTGTGGATAAAGTGAAGGTTCCTGTGGCCAGGATTCTCACCTGGCCCTGGTTGGCTAGCTCAGTACACATGTGTGGGCAATATGTTGTTACTGACTCTATATAAAGAGCTCCGCCCAGTGCTCTGGGCGACACGGTGGCATGACTGCAGGAGAGCAGAGGCTGGAGTGGTGGCAGCACCGAGGACAGAGACCTGGAGGACGGCTGTGCGGCCAGAGAGGCCCAGAGGATGGCTCTGCAGGTAGAGGGGCCCAGAGGCAGAGACCGGCTTGCTGCATGCAGACTCGCTCTGAGTGGACGGGATTTTAGTGATTCACCTGCCACTGTGGAAATAAAGTTAGGTACAACCCTTTCACCCTAAGAACATTCTACGGTCATTTCTTTGGTCACACTGAATCCAGAGTGAACTTGTCCAGGGCTGAAACCCATTGGCAAGACAATTATATAAAACAGACCAAAGAAGACAGGTGGGGAGAAAACAGACCAGCTAGGGACCTTGGGACCCAGGAAACAACACCACGGTGAGTTCCCAGAACTTTATGATTTTTTTTTGCCTTATATATCTCAGACATGGAGCTGAAGCAGCCAGCAATGTGGAAGCACCAAAGGGCACAGACAGAAAAAGCGCCAGCAAGACTGATCTACCCAAGGACCAGAAAAGGTGCAACCTAACTAGACAGAAAACTCTTAGGCAATGGCTATTCTACTGTAGCCACACTCCACAGGAAAAGCTGTGGTGTCGGGCCTGCCTCCACCCACAGTAGGGAGCCTAGACTTGGTATTCTCCAGGCTGTAGCAGGGCAGCCCATCCTCTACCCACTGAGAAGGCCAAGTAAGGAGCTTGCGCTTGTGTGAAAGCAGGCCACGTGGGGTTCAGGACTTTCACCAGCCAGTGGTAACAAGGCCACTGCAGTGTCAGGGTGGGGAGCTGGGACCCCCTCCCTCCTCCGCTGTAACCAGGAGGAGGCCCTCCTTGGGTGACAAGGTAGGTTGAATGGGGAACCCGGACTTCTGCTCCACCTGGCAACAACTCCCTTCCCTTGCCCAGGGAAGCCAGTAAAACAGAAGTCTCATAACATAATACAAAATGTCCAGGTTTCACTCAAAAAGCACTCATCATAACAAGAATTCAGTTCTGCAGTTACTGAAATCTATACCAGGAAGAAAAGGGCAAGAAATGCTCATGTGACTATTAAAGTAAGCAATCTGACAAGTGACTTAGGAGAAAAATGCAAGTGCTTACTGTTGTTGTTCATTTATTTCAATGTTTTTCAAGAGTGCTAATAGGGAGAAGCAGCTAAAGCCTCATAATTATTATCAGCCGAGCTTGATGCTGTGCTAAACATATGTGGGAGATACCTTGTGATGAGAGCTTGGGAAGAAAATCAAATGAAAGGAACAAGAATGTCCAGAGAACAGTGAAGTCATGTCTTGATTATGAGACCAAAATGTCCAGATAAACAATGGGACCTGTATACCAGAAATTTGTCTAGAAACAGCTGGAAAATAAAGCCAGCAAGACTCTTGGAGGTAAAAGTACGTTTTAGCCTTTCCCAGAGAAGCATTTTAGGTTTTCCAAAGTAAATAGATCACTATTTAGTTGCCCATGTCTGTAAAAATGAAAAATGCTTTAAAAAATCTTGAAAATGTCCAACTCAAGTGCATAGGGTTGCTCATCATTTCACAGATTTTTGGGTGAGTTTTGAAAATTCACCCCAAAAATGGAAAAGATGACATTGTTAAGTAGAGAAAAATACTGCTAATTCCTTAAATAATTTATTTTTACATCACACCCATCCCCTAGGTCTGACTTTCTTTAGCATTTGCATATTTGTGAATAGAGGGTATGAGGAGTGAATGACCTTTTTAATTGCATAACCAAGTTTGTCTTCTTTTGATGCCTGAAAAGAAGGGAAAAAATGATTAGATGTATTTACTTAAGGGTAGGTTAAAAACTGAATGCGTATTGAGTGGCTAGATGAGTATTTGAAAGAGTAATGGTTTATGTAAACTTTGGGTTCTGCTTTAGCCCACCCAGAATGCTCTATAAAAACTTCACTCTTGCTCTCCTCAGGATCAGCCTTCCTGAATTTACCATATAAATTTTTAATGAGTGACCTATTTGCAAAGCTCCCTTCTGGATTGGCAAACAGAAGTTGATAGGGAACTTCGATGTCTTTTTTCATGTAATTTCCCTTTCCTTCTATTTTACCCCACTGAACCTTACCAAGATGGGACACACACGCACACACTC
Organism: Smutsia gigantea; assembly: GCA_032199065.1. Lineage (NCBI taxonomy): Eukaryota > Metazoa > Chordata > Mammalia > Pholidota > Manidae > Smutsia > Smutsia gigantea. The sequence goes on along the minus strand of JAVSCE010006859.1, from coordinate 8,363 downwards.
CACATAGAGTAAAAAGGTCCCCACCCTAAAAAAATACGGCATTCACAATAGCAATTTATAGCATTTTTGTACTGTGATCTGAGAGTGAAATGATGTCAAAACATCATGTTGTACACCTAAAAGTAATACAGTGCTAAGTATCAACTGTATCTCTGTAAAACTGGGAAAGAAAGGGGTAAAAAAAAAAGGGTGAAATGAATTAGGCACTTTGATTTTATTTTTTAGTCTATGTGGACTTTTCTAGACATAAAACAAGATCTTGTGTGTTAGAGCTTACCTAATTGTTGAAGTAAGGGTAAAGTGATACATAATGATACTTGGAAACAAAAGGAAGAAAGGATTGGGATCTGTTATATTTTGATTTAAAGTAAGCAAGAATGCATTAATGCTATTGCCATTTTTTAAGACAATTTTACATTTCTGTTTACTTGTCCACACAAAACAAAGCCACTAAACCCTCATGTTATTTCCTTCTTATTGCTTATTTTGTCTTTCCCTGGCATTTACAAACAAAATGTGATTAAATTCAAATCTGAGTGAATGAAAACTAAAATATGATAAAATTAGTCAGTTATATTTAATTAGTAGATCAGCCATTATTACAACCCCCCAATGTGGAGTTACAAGAAAGAGCATTACAATGAAAAGAGAACTTTGAGACTCTCTGCTATTGTTATTGTCCTTTTGTGATACCTTTCAGACATTGTAACCTCAGCAAACAATGCAGTCAGTACAAGTATAGTTTGATTAGGTCACTAAAAAGCTATGATGCTCCAAAGAAGTCATTCTTTTTCATGTACTCTTCAAGAAATAAGAATAAATACTTTTTCAATGAGAAACTCATATACCTTTATAATTAGAAAAACTTCAGTGGATTTTTAAAAAAACAATTCTGGCAAAATTTAACATTATTTTATAAATTTTTGAGGGGAAAAAAAGAGAAATCACTAATAATCTCATATCTTGATCCAATTTTCATTTTGGCCCACTCCTGCCAGGTTTTGATCCATGCAGAGTTATGGCTATTTTTTGGGCAAATTGTGTTCCCTTTTTTCATTCACAAACAATGCTTTACTGTAAATTTTATTTGTATACAATTATCATAATTATCATTTATGATAGCTTGAATCATCTCATTTATGGGAATTTATCACATGGAAAAAATTCAATAGAAGAAAAAAATACTTCATAAAGATGTTCATGACAGCCTTACATATAATAATAAAATAATGAATGCAATCATTGACCAGCAGTGAGAAATCATGGCTTGTACACTAAATGTAATATGACATGAGTGCTGTCAACAGTAGCCAAAAGACTGAGGAATCTGATCAGGGCTCTTCGGTCAGCTCCCGGGATTCCAGTGGTCAAGCAGAATGTTACTTTAGGTTGGATAATATTTCAGTACCACCTTCTGTGTTAGTTCTCCACCAAAAAATCTCGCTTGATAGACAGAATGTGAGGAGAGCCCTAACGAGTAAGGGAGGCCCACAGATGGCCCAGTCATTCTTTGGCATTGAGAATAGAACAAAAGTGAAGGACACCCCAAAGTCTGGCAGTGCTCCAAGCAGAGGTGAGTGACAAGTTGTAGATATTATTCTTTCCCATCAGGTTTTATATAAGGAGGGACTAATTTGTTGAGCTGACTTAGGTCCCTTGTCTCTGGAAACTGGAATAGAAGAAAGTAAACTGATAGGCAAAGAGATGGTGTGGATTTGGATTTAAACTGGATTGAAATGCTGGTTGCCGGCAGCCTGCCTGAGGCTGGCCAGTAGAGATCAGAAAGCGCAGGTCCCAGTTCAAGCTGCACCTGCTCTTCAGTGGGAAGAGCTGAGGTTGTGGCTGATACAGTGCGAAGCCTTGCAGGTCTGACCCACATCGTGCAGGCAGGGCTGATGCACTGAGTCAGATTGGGACTTTGGGTTTTGCTGGACATAGTTATTCTACTGGAAATATAGTTAAGAAATGTTGTAATTGAATGTCACCATCTTTAACAAAGGACCCTCACAATATGTCAAAATTAAAAATGGAAGCAGATTGGGGTGTTCATGAATTTGTGGTCCATTTATACATCATTAATAAATGTTTCTATTTCACTTATTTATGGTAAGTGAAAGGAAAATGTTTTACATTTTTGATGCCGTACTTATTTTGAAATGAAATATCAATAACAATGGCAATCTTTCCTTTACGGCAATAATAGCTTAAAATGTTAATCTACTCATCACTCCCTGGTCTTTCCTGCGACCCCTACTATGTGCTGCCCGCTCAGACAGCAGGGGTGGTTATCCTACAAGTTCCCAGTGTATGGTTATTAAAACAGCAATGTAAGGACTAAAAGTAAGGGGCTTGACTAGCAAAGAAGTCAGCGATCAGTCTCATGTTCTCATTTGACATGACAAGGATAGATGTTGAAGAAAAAATGGTTTTTGAGTTGTAAGAAAATCAGAACTCTGAAAAACTGAAGTACGATACTATGCCACTAACAAGAGGCATCAGAGGATATGGCACAGATCCACGGTAGTCCACCTACCAAGCAAGACTGGGTAAAGTGGCCATGGTCTGGGAGAAGAGAATTGACGAGGATGGCCATGATTATGGGATGACCTCAGGGAGCGAGGGACTCCATGTACAGGCTTGAGGATGCAGGAGTGCGTCAGAACTCTGCCTGGCTTTCTGGGTGGGAACTAGAAGACAGGCAAGGTTCCAGATTCCTCCCACATTAAGGTATGGGTCGCGGCGTGCAGGCACAGTGGCAGGGAGGGCATCTGAAAACTTCCCCTTCCCCTGCTATGGGCAAGGTTAGGACAAGAGGGACACAGAGGAACTTCCGAGGAGTTTAGACTATAGGCCAGGTGGGACTTTGGCCATGGAATCAGGGGACTAGTAGGGACCAATGAGAACAAGGACCAGCAGGGAATGTCAGCAGAGAGCAATGACAACAGTCCTCAGATGCCCTCTGGCCCCCTCTCCCTATGCCTGGATGTTACAGGTCCTTCTGCGTCTTAGGTGCAATCTCTAGGAAATAGGGGATGCTGCAAAAAACATTCAGAACTGGCCGAGGAAATTCCATTTGACTAACATTAATTTTATGCCATTAAAGGAATGAGGGCTTAGGAAAGAAAATGAATTTAGTTTAGAAAAATACGTATATATTTTGCCCACCTAATTTGCAGCCTACAAGATTCAATCTCTCCACAAGGGTATTAGCACAAAGATCTAGTCAAGAATTTACATCAGGACCTTTATACACCCAAAGAAAATGAAATATCTTAAAATATGCAAGTATTTTACTGTTTAAAATACTAACACTAATAAAAAGTTTAAATATCAACTTTTGGAAGGAGGTTTTCATTTCATAGATTGGTTTCATCAAGATTTAATATATTTGGAAGGAGCTCTGCCTTGTTCTTGTGACATAAATGTCAGTGTTATTACAGTAGTTTTCTTTGTGGAGAAACAAAAATATTGTAAAATGAAGTTTAAATGAGGACCTTGGTTGAGAGGAGCTGGTAGGTTAGAACTGGGCTTTCTCTCCCTTAGTGGGAAAATGCATCCCCCAAACACAGGGTCCCTGTTAAGCTGACTCTCTACCTGGTTCTTTGAGAACTTGCCCCTGAGACCACAGAGGGGCTTTTCCAGCTGTCAGGTTTCTGATTTGCCCAAGCTACACCACAGACCCAGGCAGGGCCAATCAGGTTTTCTCTTCTGGAAAATCAGAAGTAAAAACGCAGAGGCTCCGAGTTTGTGGTAACTGATACTCTGTAAACTCATGTGGGGTGGTTCCCAGAGCAGCCCTGAATGGAGCCTTGAAAAACTTAGTTTTCAGAATCCTTGTATTTTATGAGCTTTTCTAAAATCTTGCCATCATTTTTGCTTGTTAGTTAGATTGGCTTCTGGTGCTTAAAACCAGAAGTCTCTTAATTCATCCTTACAGTGATATCTTTATTTAATGAAAAGAAATAAATTTACTAGAAATTAATCGAGGCAACAAGTCCCTGCTACAATGCCCTGGGTGAAATCAGGGGGTCTTGCCTGAAATGCTGGCCTCTGTTTCCCTGACTGAATACCCAGAGCCCAGCTGGCTTAGAGGCAGGGAATACCCAACGGCACCTCCCTCTAGCCTTCCATGTGGGGGAAGAAAAACACCCACCGCAGCCCCCTCTGCTCTTCCTGTTAAAGCTGAGGAGGAAAAACGTTGAGAAGCGTTTGTCAAGATCACAGCGCAGGGGCACCGGCTCCCGAAAAGACTGAGATCTCATCACGGGGCTAGCAGAGTGCTTGCCCTCTCCCCGCACGTTACCGCCACATAAATCAGGCTCCCGTGGAAGAACCGGACGTTATGACAGCAAGTATGGCAAGCCTCAGACCCTATTTAAGAAGGAGAAACCCAAAGACAACAGGGGAGGCAAAAACCAGGCAGGTAGAGAAAATGGCAGCTTCTGACACCTGCCGCTCCAGCAAACGGAAAATGCAGCCTAGCTCCTGTGCAAACGTCAAACCGCACCCTCAAGGCTTGTTTACTTTGTCAAGTCCAGGTACCAACAAAAAATGGTCAATTGCCTCTGTCCAGGATCTGATCACACAACCTCAGAGGAAAGCAGGCTTGCCCTTCTTAGAGTCAAAGCAACTCTGTTCTCTAAATAAAAACATTCCACTATTCTCAAGTGTCCTACAAACCTAACTGGTCACTTTACATTGTTCCTTTTTTTTTGTAAGTACTTTTTTTTATTATATATTGAATACTGTGCAGGAATATTTGCATGTAGTGTAAATAAGCCATGCATAAAGAACATTAACAACACATGAGCACCCATCTCCCACCACCCAGTGAGAATAACAATCCTAGTGCCCTTGATGGCCCTGTGGACACTCCTTGGTCCTGGTCATCTGCCTATACCACAAAGGACCTTCTCTTGAACTTTGCATTTTCATTCTCTTGCTTTTCTTTATAAATTTTCTGCCCCTGTATAACCAAGATAGGTTTCTTAGTCTTGCATGGTTTTGAATATTGTATTAATGCTACCATCCTAGGTAGAGTCTTTCGCGGATAGCTTTTACTCAATGTTGAGGCTCGTCATGCTGGCGCGTGTGGTTGTGATTCATTCTTGATTTTTTTTTTGGCATCAGTTTCTTTTTTGTTGAGGAGTGTTACTGCTTTCTAGTTTTGGTTGAGGCATTAAGGATCTATGTCAGCATGTCTTCATACACTCTTCTATATATTTTCTATTTATATATATTGTCCACTGTAGCTATTTCTCCCTTCTGTTCGCTCTCTCCCATCCTCTCCCATTAATGAGGGCCTTGGGTCCAACAACCCCTCCTGGGCTCCTTTCTTCCTCAGGGAACACAACATCCAGGGGCAGGAAAAGAGCTTTCCCCCAAGTGTGCTTCAGGACCTCTCGGGAGACTCCTCAGAGACTTCCTCTCATGACTCTTTGCTTTTCCTAAGCCAATCACTAGCAAGGGTAATAAAGTTACCACCGCTGCAGCTGACAAGGTGGAGATTATCCAGCTTCCCCTGAAGCATAGAGCGCCTCCCCAAATGCCGACTGAGGTAAGATTCTCTCAGAAGGAAGTGCGACAAGGGAGAACGGACACTTGCCACCTCCTTACCTACCTCACAAGATTGCGGTGGAGATGAAGTGATGTAAGACATGAGAAAGAACAACAAATATAAGACATTATTCAGTTGAGAACTTTAGAGCATAAACTATGGGATATTTCCTAACAGACTACTAGCTTACCAGTTTGCAAGGATAACTGAGCAATACTAAAATGATTAATATATTTATTTTTATTTTTTATTATTATTTTTTTACATTCTGCTTTTTTTTATTATCATTAATTTACAATTACATGTGCAATATTACGATTATTAAACTACCCTTTCATCAGGGCCCCCCCACCAACCCCATTACAGTCACTGTCCATCAGCGTAGTGAGATGCTATAGGATCACTACTTGTGTTCTCTGAGTTGTACTGCCCTCCCCGTGCCCCCCCAACATTATATCTGCTAATTGTAATGCCCCTTTTTCCCTATTATCCCTCCCTTCCCGCCCATTTTGCCCAGTCCCTTTCCCTTTGGTAACTATTAGTCCGTTCTTAGGTTCTGTGAGTCTGCTGCTGTTTTGTTCCTTCAGTTTTTTTTTTGTTCTTATACTCCACATATGAGTGAAATCATTTGATACTTGTCTTTTTCGGCTTGGCTTATTTCACTGAGCATAATACCCTCTAGCTCCATCCATGTTGTTGCAAATGGTAGGATTTGTTTTCTTCTTATGGCTGAATAATATTCCATTGTGTATATGTACCACATCTTCTTTATCCATTCATCTACTGATGGACACTTAGGTTGCTTCCATTTCTTGGCTATTGTAAATAGTGCTGCAATAAACATAGGGGTGCATCTGTCCTTTTCAAATTGGGCTGCTGCATTCTTAGGGTAAATTCCTAGGAGTGGAATTCCTGGGTCAAATGGTATTTCTATTTTGAGTTTTTTGAGGAACCTCCATACTGCTTTCCACAATGGTTGAACTAATTTGCAGTCCCACCAGCAGTGTAGGAGGGTTCCCTTTTCTCCACATCCTCGCCAACATTTGTTGTTGTTTGTGTTTTGGATGTTGGCCATCCTCACTGGTGTGAGGTGATATCTCATTGTGGTTTTAATCTGCATTTCTCTGATGATTAGCGATGTGGAGCATCTTTTCATGTGCCTGTTGGCCATCTGAATTTCTTCTTTGGAGAAGTGTCTATTCATGTCCTCTGCCCATTTCTTAATTGGATTATTTGCTTTCTGTTTGTTAAGGTGCATGAGTTCTTTATATATTTTGGATGTCAACCCTTTATCAGATACGTTTTTTATGAATATATTCTCCCATACTGTAGGATGTCTTTTTGTTCTACTGATGGTGTCCTTTGCTGTACAGAAGCTTTTCAGCTTGATATAGTCCCACTTGTTCATTTTTGCTTTTGTTTCCCTTGCCCGGGAGATATGTTCATGAAGAAGTTGCTCATGTTTATGTCCAAGAGATTTTTGCCTATGTTTTTTCTAAGAGTTTTATGGTTTCATGACTTACATTCAGGTCTTTGATCCACCTTGAGCTTACCTTTGTGTATGGGGCTAGACAGTAGTCCAGTTTCATTCTCTTACATGTAGCTGTCCAGTTTTTCCAACACCAGCTGCTGAAGAGGCTGTCATCTCCCCATTGTATATCCAAGGCACTTTTATCAAATATTAATTGACTGTATATGTTTGGGTTAATGTTTGATTTTCTATTCTGTTCCACTGGTCTGTGGGTCTGTTTTTGTGCCAATACCAAATTGTCTTGATTACTGTGGCTTTGTAGTAGAGCTTGAAGTCAGGGAGTGTAATTCCCCCTGTTTTATTCCTCCTTCTCAGGATTGATTTGGCTATTCGGGGTCTTTTGTGGTTCTATATGAATTTTAGAATTATTTGTTCCAGTTCATTGAAGAAAGCTGTTGGTAGTTTGATAGGATTGCATTGAATCTGTAGATTGCTTTAGGTAGTATAGCCATTTTGACAATATTGATTCTTCCTAGCCAAGAGCATGGGATGCTTTTCCATTTGTTAGTGTCCTCTTTAATTTCTCTTAGGAGTGTCTTGTAGTTTTCAGAGTACAGGTCTTTCACTTCCTTCGATAGGTTTATTCCTAGGTATTTTATTCTTTTTGATGCAATTGTGAATGGAATTGTTTCTCTGATTTCTCTTTCTGTTAGTTCATCGTTAGTGTATAGGAAAGCAACAGATTTCTGTGTGTTAATTTTGTATCCTGCAACTTTGCTGAATTCAGATATTAGTTCTAGTAGTTTTGGAATGGAATCTTTAGGGTTTTTTATGTAGAGTATCTTGTCATCTGCAAATAGTGACAATTTGACTTCTTCTTTACCAATCTGGATGCCTTGTATGTCTTTGTTTTGTCTGATTGCTGTGGCTAGGACCTCCAGTACTATGTTGAATAACAGTGGAGAGAGTGGGCATCCTTGTCTTGTTCCCGATCTTAGATGAAAAGCTTTCAGCGTCTCGCCGTTAAGTATGATGTTAGCTGTGGGTTTGTCATATAGCCTTTATGATGTTGAGGTACTTGCCGTCTATACCCATTTTGTTGAGAGTTTTAATCAGGAATGGATGCTGAATTTTGTCAAATGCTTTTTCAGCATCTATGGAGATGATCATGTGGTTTTTGTTCTTCTTTTGTTGATGTGGTGGATGATGTTGATGGATTTTCGAATGTTGTACCATCCTTGCATCCCTGGGATGAATCCCACTTGATCATGGTGTATGATCCTCTTGATGTATTTTTGAATTTGGTTTGCTAATATTTTGCTGGGTATTTTTGCA
>JAVSCE010006857.1:0-14048 GCA_032199065.1 Smutsia gigantea | reverse complement strand
TGGCTTTATATTCATGGTTACCAAAGGGTCAAGGGTTGCTTCTTTACTATCTGACAATCTAACTTAAATTTCTTGTTAAGTTATTGTAAACACAGTCTGATGTTTCTTTATTTCTCTCCCTTCTTATTCTTCCTTCTCCATTCTTAATATACTAGGTGTTTTATTCTTTGCCTTTAGTTAGTATTTGGATGGTCTGCTTTCTTTGCTATGATTTTATTTTCTCTGGTGACATCTTTTTAGCCTTAGGTGTGCTTCCATCTAGAGCAGTCCATTTAAGATATCCTGTAGTGGTGGTTTATGAGAGGCAAACTCTCTCAACTTTCGTTTGTCTGGAAATTGTTTAATCCCTCCATCATATTTAAATGATAATCGTGCTGGATATAATATTCTTGGTTCGAGGCCCTTCTGTTTCATTACGTTAAATATATCATGCCATTCTCTTCTGGCCTGTAAGGTTTCTGTTGAGAAGTCTGATGATAGTCTGATGGGTTTTCCTTTGTAGGTGATCTTTTTTCTCTCTCTAGCTGCCTTTAATACCCTGTCTTTATCTTTGATCTTTGCCATCTTAATTATTATGTGTCTTGGTGTTGTCTTCCTTGGGTCCCTTGTGTTGGGAGATCTATGAGCTTCGGTGGACTGCGAGACTACTTCCTTCCCCAGCGAGGGAAAGTTTTCAGCAATTATTTCTTCAAAGACACTTTCTATCCCTTTTTCTCTCTCTTCTTCCTCTGGTACTCCTATAATGGGAATATTGTTCCGTTTGGATTGGTCACACAGTTCTCTTAATATTCTTTCATTCCTAGAAATCCTTTTATCTCTCTCTGCCTCAGCTGCTCTGTACTCCTGTTCTCTGTTTTCTATTCCATTAACAGTCTCTTGCATCTCATCCATTCTACTGTTAAGCCCGTCGATCGCTTGTCTGATTTCTGTATTGTCTTTCCTCAGTTCCCTCACTTCCTCCCTCAGCTCTTGCACATTTCTCTGTAGGTCCATCAGCATGGTTATGACTTTTATTCTGAATTCTTTTTCAGGGAGGCTGTGCATTTCCATCCCTTCAGACTCCCTCTCTGGGGTTGTCTGGTTGATTTTGGTCTGAACCATATTCCTCTGTCTTTTCATGGCTATATAATTGGTCACTGATAGTTGCCACGTATGTCAGCTGGGCTCTTTAAGACTTTAAAAAGAGAAGAAAAAAAAAAAGAGAGAAAAAAGAAAGAAAAAAAGAAAAAAGAAAGAAAAGAAAAAACAAAAACAAAACAAAAAACAAAACAAAACAAAAAAAAATGCCCACTGGACGTAGATTCTGTGGGAATGCTCTAGGTGGCGCTATTGCCCCACTATTCCACAGCTGTGACTGTGCCGCTCCGCAGGGCCCTTTATCGCTTTGGCAGGGGTGGGAACGAATAGGAGGCTGTTGATCTCAGTGAGAAGTGTTAAGTATGGCTACGCTTCCTCAGTGGCCAGCTAAGGCGTCTGAAACTCCCCAGGACTCCCAGCCTGCTGGGCTGAGTGTGCTGGGGCGATCCGGCTCCTCTGCTGGCCTCCTGTCTCTTTAAGACTGCTGAAGAAAGTGCGTGCTTTTGTTTTTTTTTTTTCCTTCCTGGGAGCCGGCTGCAAGCAGCCTGGTGCGTTCCCCACTCAGATACTGCCCTTCTGACGCTCCAATCTCCACTGCACTGCGCGATGTGGGTCAGCGCTCTGCGTGCAGATCACCGGGGCTGGCTACTTCGCGGGGTGTACTTCCACTCCCTCCCGGCTCTGAATCCTATCCTCCCGCCGTTGCGCTGGGGTGGGGGAGTGCTCGGGTCCTGCCGGGTCGCGGCTCCATATCTTACCCGCCTCTTGGGGTGCCGAGTCCTCTCGGTTGTTGCTGCACGCTGTGCGCTTTCCTGTATATTCTCATCTCTCTTTTAGGAATAGATGTATTTTCTGTGTTTTCGTACATAAATATAGTGTTGGGAGGAGATTTCTGCCGCCCTGCTCACACCGCCATCTTCCCGGAAGTCTTCTTTAGGGTTTTTTATGTACAATAACATGTCATGTGCAAATAGTGACAATTTGACTTCTTCTTTACCAGTCTGTATGCCTTGTATGTCTTTGTTTTGTCAGATTGCTGTGGCTAGGACCTCCAGTACTATGTTGAATAACAGTGGAGAGAGTGGGCATCCTGTCTTGCTCCCGAACTTAGATGAAAAGATTTCAGCTTCTCGCCATTAAGTATGATGTTAGCTGTGGGTTTGTCATATATGGCCTTTATGATGTTGAGGTACTTGCCTTCGATACCCATTTTGTTGAGAGTTTTAATCATGAATGGATGCTGAATTTTGTCAAATGCTTTTTCAGCATCTATGGAGATGATCATGTGGTTTTTGTTCTTTTTGTTGATGTAGTGGATGATGTTGATGGATTTTCGAATGTTGTACCATCCTTGCATCCCTGGGATGAATCCCACTTGATCATGGTGTATGATCCTCTTGATGTATTTTGGAATTCGGTTTGCTAATATTTTGTTGACTATTTTTGCATCTATGTTCATCAGGGATATTGGTCTGTAGTTTTCTTTTTTGGTGAGGTCTTTGCCTGGTTTTGGTATTAGAGTGATGCTGGCTTCATAGAATGAGTTTGGAAGTATTCCCTCCTCTTCTATTTTTTGGAAAAGTGTAAGGAGAATGGGTGTTATTTCTTCTCTATATGTCTGTTAGAATTCAGAGGTGAATCCATCAGGTCCGGGGGTTTTGTTCTTGGGTAGTTTTTAAATTAGCAATTCAATTTCGTTGCTGGTGATTGGTCTGTTTAGTTTCTCTGTTTCTTGCTTGGTCAGTCTTAGAAGGTTGTATTTTTCTAAGAAGTTGTCCATTTCTTCTACGTTTTCTGGCATGTTAGCATATAGATTCTCATAATATTCTAATTCTTTGTATTTCTGTGGGTTCCCTTGTTATTTTTCCTTTCACATTTCTGATTGTGTTTATGTGTGTAGATTCTCTTTTTCTTTTAATGAGTCTGACTAGGGGTTTGTCTATTTTGTTTATTTTTTTCAAAGAACCAGCTCTTGGTTTCACTGATTTTTTTCTATTGTTTTATTCTTCTCAATTTTATTTATTTCTTCTCTGATCTTTATTATGTCCCTCCTTCTGGTGACTTAGGGCCTCACTTGTTCTTTTTCCAATTTCAGTAATTGTGTCTTTAGACTATTCATTTGGGAATGTTCTTCCTTTTTTAAATAGGCCTGGACTGCAGTATACTTTCCTCTTATAACTGCCTTTGCTGCGTCCCACAGAAGTTGTGGTTTGTTTTGTTGTTGTCATTAGGTCGTTAACCCATTGATTAATTAGGAGAATGTTGTTAAGTCTCCGTGTATTTGTGAGCCTTTTTCTTTTCTTTCTAAAATTTATTTCTAGTTTTATACCTTGGTGATCTGAGAAGTTGGTTGGTAGAATTTCAATATTTTTGAATTTCCTGAGGTTCTTTTTGTGCCCTAGTATGTGGTCCATTCTGGAAAATGTTCCATGTGCACTTGAGAAATGTGTATTCTATTCCTTTCAGGTGTAGAATTCTGTAGATATCTGTTAGGTCCATCTGTCCTACTGTGTTGTTCAGTGCCTCTGTGTCTTTACTTATTTTCTGTCTGGTTGATTTGTCCTTTGGAGTGAGTGGTGTGTTGAAGTCTCCTAAAATGACTGCATTGCTTTCTATTTCCTCCTTTAATTCTGTATTTGTTTCACATATGCCGGCACTCCTGTGTTGGGTGCATGTATATTTAAAATGGTTATATCCTCTTGTTGGAGTGACCCCTTTATCATTATGTAATGTGCATCTTTATTTCTTGCTACTTTCTTCGTTTTGAGGTCTGTTTTGTCTGATACAAGTACTGCAACACCTGCTTTTTTCTCTTTGTTGTTTGCATGAAATATCTTTTTCCATCCCTTCTTTTATAGTGTGTGTATATCTTTGGGTTTGAGGTGAGTCTCTTGTAAGCAGCATATAGATGGGTCTTGCTTTTTTATCCATTCTGTTACTCTGTGTCTTTTGATTGGTGCATTCAGTCCATTTACATTTAGGGGGATTATTGATAGATATGTACTTATTGCCATTGCTGGCTGTAGATTCGTGGTTACCAAAGGTTCAAGGGTTGCTTCTTTACTATCTAACAATCTAACTTAACTTTCTTGTTAAGTTATTGTAAACACAGTCTGATGTTTCTTTATTTCTCTCCCTTCTTATTCCTCCTCCTCCATTCTTTCTATAATAGGTGTTTTATTCTTTGCCTTTAGTTAGTATTTGGATGGTCTGCTTTCTTTGCTATGATTTTATTTTCTCTGGTGACATCTTTTTAGCCTTAGGGGTGCTTCCCTCTAGAGCAGTCCATTTAAGATATCCTGTAGTGATGATTTATGAGAGGCAAACTCTCTCAAATTTCGTTTGTCTGGAAATAGTTTAATCCCTCCATCATATTTAAATGATAATCGTGCTGCATACACTATTCTTGGTTCAAGGCCCTTCTGTTTCATAACATTAAATATATCATGCCATTCTCTTCTTGCCTGTAAGGTTTCCATTGAGAAGTCTGATGATAGTCTGATGAATTTTCCTTTGTAGGTGATAGTTTTTCTCTCTCTAGCTGCCTTTAATACTCTGTTTTTATCTTTGATCTTTGCCATTTTAATTATTATGTGTCTTGGTGTTGTCTTCCTTGGCTCCCTTGTGTTGGGAGATCTGTGGGCGTCCATGGTTTGAGAGACTATTTCCTTCTCCAGCTTGGGGAAGTTTTCAGCAATTATTTCTTAAAAGACACTTTCTATCCCTTTTTCTCTCTCTTCTTCTTCTGATACTCCTATAATGTGAATATTGTTCCGTTTGGATTGGTCACACAGTTGTCGTAATATTCTTTCATTCCTAGAGATCCTTTTATCCCTCTCTGCCTCAGCTTCTCTGTATTCCTGTTCTCTGATTTCTATTCCATTAACAGTCTCTTGCATCTCGTCCAGTCTGCTGCTAAGCCCATCGATGGCTTGTCTCATCTCTGCATTGTCTTTCCTCACTTCCCACACTTAGCTCTTGCATATTTCTCTGTAGTTCCATCAGTATGGTTATGACTTTTATTCTGAATTCTTTTTCAGGAAGATTGTGTGTGTCCATCCATCATTCTCCCTCTCTGGGGTAGTCTGGTGTGGGCTTGCCTGGGTAAGTTTTGGTTGTACCATATTTCCTTGTCTTTTCATGGCGATAGAAGTGGTCAGAAAAGGAAAAGAATAAGAAAGGGAAAATAGAGAAGCAAAGAAAGAAAGAAAAACAAAAAAACAAACTCCTGTCGGTTGTAGTTTCTGTGATGATCCTGTATGTGGCGCTGCTGCTCCACTATTCGGCAGCCACGCCGCTCCACCAGGCCCTTTGTGACTGTGGCTGGGGAGGGAACAAATGGGAGGCTGCTGATTTCTGTGGGAAGTCTCCGTGTGTCTGCTTTTCTCAGCCACAGGCCAAGGGGACCGAAATACCCCAGGACTCCCAGCCTCCGTGGCTGAGTGCGCTGGGATGATCCTGCTCCTCCGTTGGGCCCCTGTCTCTTTAAGACCCCTAAAAAAGCACGTGCTTGTCTTTTGTCCTGGGGAACCAGCTGGGTGGACCTGCTGTCTTGAAATCTGCACCTCTGCTTCTCCAATCTCCAATACACCACACGAAGTGTGTCAGTGCTCCCGGCGCAGATCACCAGGACTCGTTATTTGGCGGGCCTGTGCTTCCACTCCCTCCCCACTCTGAATCCTCTCCTCCCGCCAGTGCGCTGTGGTGGGAGCGTGCTCAGGTCCCGCCGGGTCATGACTTCATATGTTACCCGCCTCTTGTGGTGCCGAGTCCTCTCAGGTGTAGCTGCAGGCTGGTGTCGTCCTGTATCTTCTGGTCTCCCTTTTAGGGATAGTTGTATTTGCTGTATTTTCATAAATATATTTGGTTTTGGGAGGAGATTTCCGCTGCCCTACTCACGCCGCCATCTTCCCAGAAGTTCGCCATGTCTATTGTTTTAAACCACAAAGTTTATGCTAAGATATAAATTTACTAATACCGTCACAGGAAACTAGTACACCCCTGCCTCCATACTGGGGATGCAATCAGGCAGAGCAAATTGGCCTCCGAAGAGCAATTTGTGGTCACCATCATTCATTCTTGTAATATAAATGAATAAGATCTTAAAATGGTACCTGGGAAGGAAGCTCACATTGACTGGTACTTACTGTGGGCCAGACATGATCCTAGGCACTGGCCTCTTTGGTTTAATCCTCACAACAACCTAGAAATTAGGTTTCAACAATAAGTATGTAAAGCTTCCCTGGGAAGGCCTAAATTGAATTTCAAGGTTGGATGTGCCTTGATAAAGAAATTCAAGATCCCAGACTTGACTTGATACATGAAATAAGATTTAATAAAATTTTAACCAAGATAAATAAAATTTAAGAGGCAGTCCCAGACCTGTCTTAATACATGAAATAAAATTTAATAAAGTTTTAACCAAGATAAATAAAATTTAACCAAGAGGCAGTGGTTGGGAGTGAGTGCAACCATCAGAGCCAGACTGCCTGGATATGAACTCTTAAAATTCTACTCACCAGCTGCGTGCCCCTAGGCAGGTACTTAATCTTTCTGTGCCTTGGTTTCTCCATCTCTTAAAAGGGGATAGTGCTGGTACCCATCTAACATAAGATTGTTGTTAGTTAAAGCCTGAAAAAAAAACATTTAGGACAAATCCTGGCAGATAGCCACTCTGTAAGGCATAGCTGTTACTATAATACACATGCTACAAAGTACTCAGTCACCACTCAATGATTTTGCTATTACTATCATGTTTTGTTCAGTTAGACCCAGCTAGAACTTAATATTTCTCTGATTTTTCTAAAGAGTCATGATCATCTTCTTCTGCTAGAATTAAAAAGGTCTCTTTGGAAGACAGAAATTGGATTAAAATAAAAGCTCCCAGAATGTAGGCTCTAGACTGACCCAAAGTACAAGGCATATGAAGTAATGACAGGAGGGGAAAGGAGGATCCTTTAAGCCTTTTAACATATGTTTATTTCATAAAGAATTAAACCCAATTTCAAAATTACAAAATAAATAGATTCAAAGATAGTCACAGCACTTGAAATGTCACAGTTTACTAGGGCAAAAGCCACTGATTGTTAGGGAGGTAAGGAGAAAGAGGGAGTGGCTTTCCTAAAAATAGAATAAAATAATAAAAACTAAAACAAAGTAGAACATTCCTACTGCCAAGAAATCTGTAAGAGTGTCAGAAAAGTTTGATTTCATTTCTTTATTCCTTAGTTCATTCCTTCTTTCATTTAACATTTATTTCACATTAATAGGTAGTTCTAAGCTTTATTATCTAGTGGTGGTGTACAAAAACAACTGCAACAGTGGTGCAAAAGAAGTGAGCATTGTAGAGAAACAGTAAAAGGGGAGAGATGTTCACCGTACATTTCCTGAGAAAGTGTTAAGCCAGATGACTGCCCAGATCTCTTCTAGTCCCTACAAGGCTAATTCCAGATAGTGGCATTTGTCACGTACCATATTGTCAGTATATGAAAACTTTCCATTGGCTGGTTGTTATACACTGATGTTATTGCTCTATTTTTGTAAACCAAGTATATTATACTTGTGTGTTTTGTTTATTGTTTCTCTCCCTCTACCAGAATGTAAGTTTCATGCCTGCTTAGCTCAGTTGCATTGTAAAATAGTGACTGGCTCATAGAAGGTGTACAATAAATACTTGCTGGATGATGAGCAAAAACAACCTCTGCTGAAGCACCCAGCCTGATAGAACGGAATCCAGGTGGCTGTTATACAGAATCCGGAGAATGCTACGGCAACTCCCCCAAAAGAGGATCAACGCCCTGCTCACCCCTCCCTTCTGCAGGAATTATGCCAAACCCCTCTGTCTATACACATGGGCCTATGGATGCCATGCTTGCTTCCTATGACCTTGCTTTCTTGGTCTTACCTGATTGGACCAAAGCAGGCATGTGATCTAAGTTGAGCCAATCCAATTCTCTTTTCTGGGACTTAACTTGTCTTTCTAAGCATAGAGGGAATTGGACAAAATAAGCTCTAAATTCATTCACAGATCCCATGGTAAGGAGAAAGAATACTTATAAAATTACAAAAGTCACTTTACAAAAGTTGGACAAGATAGAAGAGCACAAATAAGGAACTAAAAGCCACGCATTTATCAGATTTTTTAATAATGAAAAATGGGAAACAACCTCGATGTCCACAAAGAAATGGAAAGCAAACTATGGTGCATCAATAGTAGGCAGCCCTGTCATGGAAAGTTCTACAAAACATATGGCTTAGTAACAAAAGCAAGGCACAGAACAAAAATGTGCAATATTCTATGATCTATACATGCATTTTTTAAACTATATATTGCATATAAGTCTATAAGGATATAGACTGTACTGCTAGTTACAGTTATCCCTGGGAAAGAGAAACGTGAGAAGGACATTTTGGGTTTTATATGAAATATTTTTATGGAATTTGAATACACTGTGATGATACTGTATTCTTATATTAACTCATTTAATAAGAAAAAAACTCAAAATTATGACAAGATTCTCAGTAAGAAGTAGTCAACGGAAGACTTCCGGGAAGTTGGCAGTGTGAGCAGGGGAGCAGAAATCTCCTCCCAAAACTATATAAATCTATGAAAACACAGCAAATACAACTATTCCTAAAAGAGAAATTGGAGCACACAGGAAAGTGCACAGCGGGCAGCCACACCTGGGAGGACTCAGCACCCCGCAAGGTCGGTAAGATACAGAGCCTCGACCCGGCGGCACCCGAACACTCACCCAGCCGAGCGCGCTGGCGGGAGGAGAGGATTCGGAGCTGGGAGGGAGTGGTAGAGCAGGTCCGCGAAATAACCAGCCCCGGTGGTCTGCACCGGGAGCGCCGGGAGAGCTGACACACGTTGCATGGTGCATCAGACATTGGAGAGGCAGAAGGTGCAGGTTTTGAGCCGGGAAGGTGCCGGGACCGTACAGCCAGCGCCCAGGGACAAGAGAAAAGTGTGCGCCATTTGTAGCGGTCTCAGAGAGGCGGGGGCCGAGCGAGGGAACACCATCGCCCCAGCGGGCTCAGACCTGCAGGCTGGAAATCCTGGGGAACTTCAGTACCCTTCGCTAGTGACAGAGAGAAGGGAGCAACCACACTGGAACTTTATACAGAAAACAATAGCTTCCCATTCATTCCTGCCCCGCCCAGACCTACAAAAAAAAAAAAGCGGCACTGCGAATTAGTTGAGCAACAGCGACACCTACAGCACGCTTAGAGAATCCACTCCAGGTGGGCTTTTTTTTGCTCGTTTGTGTTATTTCTTGCTTTTTTGCTCGTTTGTGTTATTTCTTGCTTTTTTTTTTTTTTTGCTCATCTGCTTTATTTCTTGCCCTTTTTTTTCTTTTCTCACCTTCCTTTTCTTTCACTTCTTTCTTTCTTCTTTCTCTCTTTTCTTTCTCTTCCTTCTTTTTTTTGGCTTGCTTGTTTTTTTTGGTGGTGCTTTTTTTCTTTTCTTTTCTTTTTAAACTTTAAAGAGCCCAGCTGACATACGTGGCACCTACCAGCGACCACTCCTGTCAACACGACAGGACAGAAGAATATGATACAGACAAAAATCACCAAGATCCAGAGCCCCTCTGAGAAGGAATCTGAAGGGATGGAAATGCAGCATCTTCCTGAAAAACAATTCAGAATAAAAGTCATAACCATACAGATGGATCTACAGAGAAATATGCAAGAGCTGAGGGAGGAAGTGAGGGAAGTGAGGAAAGACAATGCAGAGATGAGACAAGCGATCGACGGGCTTAGCAGCAGATTGGACGAGATGCAAGAGACTGTTAATGCAATAGAATTCAGAGAACAGGAATAGAGAGCAGCTGAGGCAGACAGAGATAAAAGGATCTCTAGCAATGAAAGAATATTAAGAGAACTGTGTGACCAATCCAAATGGAACAATATTCGCATTATACGTGTACCAGAAGAAGAAGAGAGAGAAAAGGGGATAGAAAGTGTCTTTGAAGAAATAATTGCTGAAAAATTCCCCATGCTGGGGAAGGAAATAGTCTCAGAGTCCACGGAAGCCCACAGAACTCCCAACACAAGGGACCCAAGGAAGACAACACCAAGACACATAATAATTAAGATGGCAAATATCAAAGATAAGGACAGAGTATTAAAGGCAGCTAGAGAAAGAAAAAAGATCACCTAAAAAGGAAAACCCATCAGACAATCATCAGACTTCTCAACAGAAACCTTACAGGCCAGAAGAGAATGGCATGATATATTTAATGTTATGAAACAGAAGGGCCTTGAACCAAGAATATTGTATCCAGCACGATTATCATTTAAATATGCCGGAGCGATTAAACTATTTCCAGACAAACAAAAGTTGAGAGAGTTTGCCTCTCATAAACCACCACTACAGGATATCGTAAATGGACAGCTCTAGAGGGAAGCACCCCTAAGGCTAAAAAGATGTCACCAGAGAAAATAAAATCATAGCAAAGAAAGCAGACCATCCAAATACTAACTAAAGGCAAAGAATAAATCACCTATTATATAAAGAATGGAGGAGGAAGAATAAGAAGGGAGAGAAATAAAGAAACATCAGACTGTGTTTACAATAACTTAACAAAAAAGTTAAGTTAGATTGTTAGATAGTAAAAAAGCAACCCTTGAACCTTTGGTAACCACGAATCTACAGACAGCAATGGCAATAAGTACATACCTACCAATAATGACCCTAAATGTAAATGGACTGAATGCACCAATCAAAAGACACAGAGTTACTGAATGGATAAAAAAGCAAGACCCATCTATATGCTGCTTACAAGAGACTCACCTCAAACCCAAAGATATACACACACTATAAAAGAAGGGATGGAAAAAGATATTTCATGCAAACAACAAAGAGAAAAAAGCAGGTGTTGCAGTACTTGTATCAGACAAAATAGACTTCAAAACGAAGAGAGTAGCAAGAGATAAAGAAGGACATTACATAATGATAAAGGGGTCAGTCCAACAAGAAGATATAACCATTATAAATATATATGCACCCAACACAGGAGCGCCAGCATATGTGAAACAAATACTAACAGAATTAAAGGAGGAAATAGAAAGCAATGCAGTCATTTTAGGAGACTTCAACACACCACTCACTCCAAAGGACAGATCAACCAGACAGAAAATAAGTAAAGACACAGAGGCACTGAACAACACACTAGGACAGACGGACCTACCAGACATCTACAGAACTCTGCACCCAAAAGCAACAGAATACACATTCTTCTCAAGTGCACATGGAACATTTTCCAGAATAGACCACATACTAGGCCAAAAAAGAATCTCAGGAAATTCAAAAATGTTGAAAACCGACCAACCAAATTCTCAGATCACAAAGGTATAAAGCTAGAAATGAATTTTAGAAAGGAAACAAAAAGGCTCACAAATACATGGAGACATAACAACATTCTCCTAATTAATCAATGGGTTAACGAACAAATCAAAACAGAAATCAAAGAATATATGGAGACTAATGACAACAACACAAAGCTACAACTTCTGTGGGACGCAGCAAAGGCAGTTCTAAGAGGAAAGTATATTGCAATCCAGGCCTATCTAAAGAAGGAAGAACATTCCCAAATGAATAGTCTAAAGACACAATTACTGAAATTGGAAAAAGAAGAACAAATGAGGCCCAAAGTCACCAGAAGGAGGGACATAATAAAGATCAGAGAAGAAATAAATAAAATTGAGAAGAATAAAACAATAGAAAAAATCAATGAAAACAAGACCTGGTTCTTTGAAAAAATAAACAAAATAGAGTAACCCCTAGCCAGACTCATTAAGAGAAAAAGAGAATCTACACACATAAACAGAATGAGAAATGAGAAAGGAAAAATAACAATGGACCTCACAGAAATACAAAGAATTTTAAGAGAGTATTATGAGAATCTATATGCTAACAAGCTGGAAAACCTACAAGGAATGGACAACTTCTTAGAAAAATACAACCTTCCAAGACTGACCAAGAAAGAAACAGAGAAACTAAACAGACCAATCACCAGCAATGAAATTGAATCGGTAATTAAAAAACTACCAAAGAACAAAACCCCCGGACCTGATGGATTCACCTCTGAATTCTACCAGACATATAGAGAAGAAATAACACCCATTCTCCTTAAAGTTTTCCAAAAAATAGAAGAGGAGGGAATACTTCCAAACTCATTCTATGAAGCCAGCATCACTCTAATACCAAAACCAAGCAAAGACCTCACCAAAAAAGAAAATTACAGACCAATATCCCTGATGAACGTGGATGCAAAAATACTCAACAAAATATTAGCAAACTGAATTCAAAAATACATCAAGAGAATCATACACCATGATCAAGTGGGATTCATCCCAGAGATGCAAAGATGGTACAACATTCGAAAATCCATCAACATCATCCACCACATCAACAAAAAGAAGAACAAAAACCACATGATCATCTCCATAGATGCTGAAAAATCATTTGACAAAATTCAGCATCCATTCATGATTAAAACTCTCAACAAAATGGGTATAGACGTCAAGTACCTCAACATCATAAAGGCCATATATGACAAACCCACAGCTAACATCATACTTAACAGCAAGAAGCTGAAAGCTTTTCATCTAAGATCGGGAACACGACAGGGATGCCCACTCTCTCCACTTTTATTCAACACAGTACTGGAGGTCCTAGCCACGGCAATCAGACAAAACAAAGACATACAAGGCATCCAGATTGGTAAAGAAGAAGTCAAATTGTCACTATTTGCAGATGAGATGATATTGTACATAAAAAACCCTAAAGACACCACTCCAAAACTACTAGAACTAATATCTGAATTCAGCAAAGTTGCAGGGTACAAAATTAACACACAGAAATCTGTTGCTTTCCTATACACTAATGATGAACTAAGAGAAAGAGAAATCAGAAAAACAATTCCATTCACGATTGCATCAAAAAGAATAAAATACCTAGGAATAAACTTAACCAAGGAAGTGAAAGGCCTATACCCTGAAAACTACAAGACATTCCTAAGAGAAATTAAAGAGGACACTAACAAATGGAAATTCATCCCATGCTCTTGGCTAGGTAGAATAAATATTGTCAAAATGGCTATACTACCTAAAGCAATCTACAGATTCAACGCAATTCCTATCAAAATACCAGCAGCTTTCTTCAACGAACTGGAACAAATAGTTCTAAAATTCATATGGAACCACAAAAGACCCCGAATAGCTAAAACAATCCTGTGAAGGAGGAATAAAACAGGGGGAATTACGCTCCCTGACTTCAAGCTCTACTACAAAGCCACAGTAATCAAGACAATTTGGTATTGGGACAAAAACAGACCCACAGACCAGTGGAACAGAGTAGAAAATCCAAACATTAAGCCAAACATATACAGTCAATTAATATATGATAAAGGAGCCTTGGATATACAATGGGGAGATGACAGCCTCTTCAGCAGCTGGTGTTGGCAAAACTGGACAGGTACATATCAGAGAATGAAACTGGACTACTGTCTAACCCCATACACAAAAGTAAAGTCAAAATGGATCAGGACCTGAATGTAAGTCACGAAACCATAAAACTCTTAGAAAAAAACATAGGCAAAAATCTTTTGGACATAAACATGAGTGACTTCTTCATGAATGTATCTCCCTGGGCAATGGAAACAAAAGCAAAAATGAACAAGTGGGACTATATGAAGCTGAAAACCTTCCATGCAGCAAAGGACACAATCGGTAGAACAAAAAGACACCCTACAATATGGGAGAATATATTCATAAATGATGTATCCGATAAAGGGTTGACATCCAAAATATATAAAGAACTCACGCACCTTAACAAACAAAAAGCAAATAATCCAGTTAAGATATGGGCAGAGGACGTGAAAAGACACTTCTCTAAAGAAGAAATTCGGATGGCCAGCAGGCACATGAAAAGATGCTCCACATCGCTAATCATCAGAGAAATG
>JAVSCE010006856.1:0-12702 GCA_032199065.1 Smutsia gigantea | reverse complement strand
TATCATCCTCCAGGCTGTTCTATGAACTGGGCCTGGCCCAGGACAACAATAGGCTTCTGAGACCAAGGGGATTTGGCCAGTGGTGCTGTGTGTTTGATTAGTGCCAACCAGCTCTCTGTAGAGGGATAATATCAGGCCATATGGTAACAAGATCACGTCTTTTGATTTGGGATTGCTCCCTCTGTTGATACAATCCATTATCCCATTTGTCTTTCTCACTACACCACGGCACCGCACCGAGGGCTGCAAGGAGTTCTCTGTAATAACCTCCAAATCCCTCAGCACCTGCCTCCGCCAAAGACCCTCCCTTTCCACATGGGTGCTTTTCTTTGTCCTTTCAACATCACTTTGAATAGTTAGGTAAAGCTATATCTCATCCTAGGGAAAAAGAAGACTAGGGCCTCATATTTAACAAGAAACAAAATTGGGCAAAGCATTTGAGTCGCTGTTCACTTAACCCTCTCCCTACTGCCCTTCTCTTAGTTTCAGTGCTCCATCTTCTCAGCCACTGAAATAGATTTGATGAAGAAAGGAAGACAAGTTCCAGAGCTTGGGGCAGCTGCCAAGAGGTTCATTAAGGAGATTTGCCTTCACAAAGGCAACTCCCATGTCAGTTTTTAAAAGGCACACAAACAGTATGATGCCGCCTATCTCAGGCCCCTAAATTACCCAGTTTCTAAAGCAGAAAAGGGCACCCACCCAGAATTTGTCCAGACTCTCCAAACCTCCGTTATAAATCATGTAAGATGAATGGAATCTCTTGGATGTTAAAGGGCCCTTCCCAACTTTGAAAACGTGTTCACCTTTGAAAGATGGTCACATTTGAAACCATTTCACATCCAGCAACTTGCACAGAAAAATCCATGCCAAAGAAAAAACTCCTGATGAGATCATTCATGGCATTTGCCGATGGAACTGGCGCATTGGTAAGAGCGCGGAGTCTATCAGGAATCTGGACTTGTGGGCAAATAACAGATTGTGTTTTCGTGTGGACTGGCAAACCCCCTTAAACTCCGGCGGCATTCGCATGATGCAGTCAATATCTGTTTTCCCTTCCCGAGCATCTGATTTATGTTTATGCAAGGTGCTCCTGCTTAATTATGATTCCTCCCAATTTGGACTGTAAATAGAAGGTAAATTAATAATTTCGGGGGAAAAAAAAGACCTGGGCCCTCTTCTCCTCCCTCCATTCCTAGCTCAGCCGGCTCGTGTATGAATTAGTGCTCGAGTGGCCTGAATAGCAGAGAATGAATGTTTGACTAAATCCTCTAAGTATGAAAGCTCTTCACACCATTTGGTCTTGAACTGATCCAATAGCGAGGTGTAACCACTAGTGACAATAAAGCGCCATCTGGCAAAGTGAACTCTAGGCAAACAATGACAAGCAGAAGGGAAAAGAATTGCAATGATTTCCACAAACATGTGAAATACTATAAACTGTGGGACTTAGCGGCTTCCTCCCGAGGCAAGTAAACAAATGCAACCCTTCGGCAGCGGTGCTGCTGTGTAAGGGCTCCAATTCTGGGAGCGGGCTCGGCTCAATTTGCATTTAGCTAGGGAAAAAATGTATGCAGATTGGCGAACAAAACAAAATATAAGCACTCCTAACCAGACGTCACTTTTCCTCCGCTCTTTACTGTCAGGGTGATGTACTGGAAGTCTTTATTTCTTTCAGCTCGGGCCTCTCGGTGCCTCATTCTCCTTCCAGCCCGCTCTCATGCCTTTCTCATCACCTGCTGAGGCCTTGATCACGGACAGAGCAGACGAGCAGCGGGGGGACAATTAGAGAGGAGTTCAGACTTTGATCATTTGACCATATGTGAACACAACAGCTGACCACATGTTTTAAAAGACAACTAACTTAAATGTATTTTACAAAATCACAAAGCAAGCATAGATACTGAAATTTACATTTTAATTATCTGGCACAATGCCACATTCAACTTTCTCAAAATATTTAATATGGAAAAATACATCTTGCCCCTTCAAAATAGGAAGGGAAAACACTTTGCTGTGTTTTCTCCCCACCCCCACCACCGCTGCCCCCTCAAAATGTGTGTCCTTTCAGCAGAATGTTTCACCACTGCGGATGGTGCAGAATTCTGTGCCAGGGATTTCGAAAGGCACATTCAAAGTAGCCAAAAGTTGGGTATGGTTCCTAAAGGTAAAGTGAACTTAAAGGAAGCAGTCATTTATTTTTGAAAAATGATTTTATAGAGAAAAGGTCTGTCCAAGCACTTATGCTATAAACTCAGTGCTTTTTTGTAATGAGAGGAGCAGTCAGTGGCTGAACCTCACTTCCCAAATTTTGTAAAACGAGCATCACAAAATTCTAAAAACGTATATTCTAAAATGTGTGAAAATAGAAGACTTTTGTTGGTAATAAAGTAAAAACTATTAATACTTGGTCAGCCAGGAGACAGTCTCATTGCAGCTGCAGTGAACAAATAAAGATTTATTCATGGTTAATTCTATCAAAACAGTCACTTCTTTTCTGGTTCTTTTTAAACTATCAAAGCTGAACTGATTTCAGTCTGGCTGGGTGAAATGTGGACATAGGACTCTCCAGCTTTTAGAACCCTTTCTTGTGTTTTTGTATGCAATTGATTTATCGGTTGCTTCTGGAGATATAGGGCCCTCCTTATCTTCTCCACCTACTAGATAATTAACATATTCATGAAATGGTTATTTACTCTCAAATAGGAGGATAATAGAAAAATAACACTAATTGTTTTGACAGCAGTTTACTTAAGAGTTATCTGGGGGAACAAATGTTTCTTTTGTACTGTTAGGAAGACCAGCATTTATCTATGTATTAAGCTTATTTTTATTCTTATGGTAGACGGACCAAAGTAATCTCAGGTGTGAGAAAAAAGTCTAGAAGAAATAATTTAAGTGAAATTTCATCTGACACTCCCCAAAATATTTTGATATTCCATTCACTTCTTCAACTGTGGGGAAGATTAGCAATGTAGAATACATTTTAATAGCTATATATGCTAATATATTTATTCATTATCTACGGTCATTGTATTTTCAAAATATATATCACCCTTTAATTTAAAAAAATCCCACTTTGTTTTACTTTACTGTAGTACCATCTTAAATATAACTGGCTTATATCCATTATCAGATGAGCTCTAAGCATAGAAATTCTTATTTTAGGGTACAGTGCATTTTTACTTTTGCACACGTTCTTTTTTAATATAGCCTTTGAAACAAAGGGTCCCTAAAGTCAAATTCCTCTCTTAAGTACAAGTGTCTTTACCAGGGTCTATGTGTCACCTTGAGAAATTGGGCATGTCATATCCCTCTCTAGGCCTACTTTCTCCTCTGTAACACAAGTTAATTAAACTATTTTATCTATAATTGCTCATCCAGCTTCAAAGAATCTCAGATCCTATAATTTTCCTACCAAAACAAAATCTGCCACCCAATTTTCATAACTTTCTTTCTTTCCTTAATGAACTTTTCCCTGTAGCATAGATAGGTGAATGAACCTTCACATTTTACCTACTGTGTGCCAGACATTTTGCAGATACTATATTTTAATCCTTGCAGCCAACCCTGCAATGTAGGCGTTATGATCTCCATTTTATAAATGAGGAAACTGAGGTGCACATAGGTGATGTGCCTTGCAACAAACCTCACAGCTAGGAATTCTCCTTACTATACAACACTTCCTCACAGCAAGATAATGGGTATCAGAAGATTAACTTTCTAGTCCCAGTTTATCACTGATTTCCTGGGACAAATCCTCTACCTCAATTTCCTTAGCCCATGTGGGCATTGTAACTCCAGGATCATATCACCTACCTCATTATGGATAGAGACAAAATTAGAAGGGCAAAAATAAATAAAAGGCGAACCATGCACCCCCTCCAAGACGACAGAGGAGACACCATCCTTGCATGTGACAAGAGCACAGAATGGCGTTTGGTGGTTGAACCGGGATATTGGAAAAACAACTTCAACTATGGCAGCATTTTTTAGTGACATTTCTTAAGGTTAAAAGTTTTCTGCAAAGTGGGACAATTCTGGAAAACATAATTCAGTACCATTTTTGAACTGAAATAGAATCTACAGAGAAAAAAAAACCTACAAACTGAAAGAAATTGAAAAGTCTACCTTGCAAACATGCTTTAACTTCATGTGTACTCAACACTTCTAAAGTGAACACAGAGAAAATCAGCCAGACTTGAACCCAACCTAAGGTCTTTGGAGCCACTGACAAACATTGGGCCATTTCCCAGAATGTCCATTTTAAACCAAGATTTCAGTGAGAAGTCAGTTTTGTTTTTTTTATGTTTTAGGACATACAGCAATAGTCTCTGTGTGCCAGGGAATAGGAGCATCCCCAAGGGAGGAAATTAGGAGAGTCTCAGAATTTGGGGTGCCAGGTTGGAAAGGGTATCAGGAGCTATAGATGGGGACTGTGGACCTCTTGCGTGATTGCTATAATTTTGTAATATTCCTGTTGCATATTTTTGTCTTTTTTGTTTGTTTTGTCTACTTTTCTTCAGTGATTTTCTGTTAAACCCTCCAGGCTTTATTTTATAACACTTGAAAGCCTAGACTCCCTTGATAAATCTGAGAAAGATTATGAAACCTCCTCGGCCCTTCTCCTCGGCCCTGAAGAATGCACAGAGGCACAAACCATTTGCGTGATTTTTCCAGGAGTCTGCTGCCTATCCAAGAACCCCAGTTTATGGTGACATACTTAAAACAATTTAAGATATCAATGCACCATTGGCAGTTTAAGATATCAACTGTCCAATTGGCAATGAGAAATAAAAAGCTCAGTGGCTCCCAGTGTGGCTAAACAAACGAGTCTGCACACCGCTTCCGGAAGTATAGATTGGTGACAACTCTTTGGACTATTTTAAATAGTCCACACACTCTGGTCTAGCATTTTCAAGGCTGGAAAACAACATCAATGTCTACTAATAGGAGGAGACTGGTTAAATAAAGGCAGGGATACCCATGCTTCTGGTGATGCTGTATGTTGCATGTTTAGGCAAAGGCACTGTCCATTCTCCCAATAGTCATTGTGTTGTGTGGCTGCGGGGAAGAGGGGCAGGCGTGGAAGTCCATACTAGGGATTTAGGTATGAGTTACCTAATGGTCCTTCATATGAGGCAATTAGTGAAACAATGAGGGTGCCTGTGGGGCAGTCCTGAAGGGCTGTACTATTAGGGTATTTCAACAGTGGTTCATTCTTAAGCTTTTGGGGTTCAAAGACTCCTTTGAAAATCTAATGAGAGCTAAAGACCCATTCCCTAGAAAATGCATATATGCACAAATTTTGCATACAGGCTCAGGGGATCCTTGAGCCCCCTGAAGAGGATTCATGGACACCAGGCGAATCTTTGCCTTAGGCTACAAACAAAGTGAAAGTTCTTTTGAGGGAGATCTGGAGGGGAAAACAACTGTAAGTAGCTGAGGGCAGAGAAGCTCACAACCGAACACACCAGTTGCCTTTTAAATTCCTGATTGCAGACCTCTAGTGAATCCTGAAGAACTGCGCAGAAATTCTACTATATTTCTTTAGAAATCTCTTCTATTTTCTAAAACAGCTATTTCACGCCTCTTCCTACCTCGTACCCTCCTCAGTTCTGACCTCGGCACTTAGCTCATTGAGAAAAAAGAAGCCATCACACAAGAATGACTCCTCTTCCTACTAGCAACCTACAAACCAAACTACACTTATTCCCATTTCTTCTTCTAGCTACAACTAAGGAAATGCCTCTCCTGTTCAAGGCCAGACCTGATGCAGGTGTTTCTGGATTCCTTTCTCAACTGCTTTTCCAAGGTGTTCATTATAATCAGAATAAAATCAGAACTCTGCCATGGCCTAAAAGGATGAGACATGATATGATTTAAATTTTAAAGACAACACCCTCGTTGCTGTGCATAAATCTGGATTTGGGAAGGGACAAGAGGGAAAGCTGGGAGACCAGGTATTTATTTAGCACCAGGCACTGCTTGGTGCAAGGAGTGAAGTGGTAGGCAGGACCAGCATGGCCCCTGTCTCATGGAGCTTCCAGTTGAACAGAGAAGTGAAGGTGCGAAGTGAATGGGGCTTTCCAGGCTCACCCAGGCTCCATAACTCATTTAGAACCCAGCAAAGAGGATGAACCAAATCATAGATGCTACATTCTCTCCTGAAAACCTTTCTGTGACTATTAACTAGAGCCGGATGTTCTCAGAATCACAGCCTAAGGTTTGGGTCAGGGGTTCCATGAAGACATGACTTACATGAATTTTATTTAAATAACAACATAATGTCTACCAAGCAAAGATTTTTGAAAAGTAAGCAAAGGAAGAAGCCCTAAAAATAAATACATCAAAATAGTGTTTGAAGTTGTATTTAGAAGCCAAGATTATAGGCTATTTAAAAATTTATTTACTGTTTACACATTTTCTAATGTTTTTTCCTTTAGTAATTTGAAAAAGGTGTATTAAGTACTCCATATAGAAACAAAAAAACTACTACTAGTATACTGTTAAGTGAAAAGAACAGGTTATAAATCTAGGTATAACATAATTGCAATAGCATAAATATAAGTAGATAAACAAAAATTTGTAGAATGATAAACAGAAATGAAATGAGCTGTTTATTAGGTTTTGAATCAGAATACTTGTTTGGGCAATTTTCTTGACATCTCTCTACCTCTCCACCTCTGTTTTCCCATCTGTAAAATGCTAATAATACGTGTCCCTATCTCATAAAGTTAGCATAACAATTAAATGAGTTAATATATGTAAAATGCTATTCTACATGATATTATATTGATGGATACATGTCATTATACATTTGTTAAAACCAATGGACCATACAACACCAAGAGTGAGCTCTAATGCACACTATGGACCTTGGGTGGAAATGATTTGTGTCAATGTAGGCTCATCACTTGTAACTGAGATACCACTCTGGTGGTAGATATTGCTAATGGAGGAGCCCGTGAGGGTAGGGGTATAGGGAAACTGTCTGTACCTGCCCTTCAATTTTCTGTGAACCTAAAACTTCTCTAAAAATAAACACTATTAAAAATGCCCAGGATACTGACTGTCACATAGGAAACATTCAATAAACGCTGGTTATTATTTTATTACCATTGTTATTATAATATGTTCACGGTCCTGGTAGGTGTTCAGTGTTAATGGAGAATAGTTGGCACTATGGTTGCTTTCTTCCTCTTTAGACCTCTGTCCTGAGCTCCAGGCCCAATCATCCAAAAGGAATTTTCACTAAGCCACCACCCCACCCTCTCCATTGTCTGCCTGCCGCCCAAAGGTCTACCAGTTGCCTCTTGCAGCACTTAGGCCTTCCCACTGTATTATGGGTTTATGTGCCTATCTCCTCCACATCACTCTGCAAGCTCCCCTGTGGCAATGATAATTCTTCATTCCTCTCTCTATCCCCAGCTCCTAACTCAAAATCTAGCACCAAAGCAAAGGCAATAAAGGTTTCATTGCATGAACAAATGAATTTAAAATGAACGAATGAATGAATGAGAGAACAGCAGGCCCTGTCATTGATTGTTCTGTTGAGTTTATCTGAGCATAGTCTAAGCAGTGCTGATACTTCTGGCTCAGTAGCCCCCACACTTCCAAATCCCTGCTAATGGATATAAATACCATCCAAGCACTGCAATGGAGACCTTTCCCTACCAGAGAGAGCACTTTATTTTGCAGCTCACAAAGAGCAAGAGGGCTATTTTTGGAATTTGTGCTCATGAACCTAGCTTTTAAAGTCCCTCTACTACTGACACCACATTAGGCAGCCCTGAGATTGGGGCCTTAGAGTGAGCATCCTCTTCCTGAGTCTTTCTCCCAATGAGACTATCATATGTATACCATGGAGTACTGAGGAGAGAAGAAACAAACTCTGCAAGGCTTTCCGAGGAAATGATTTGCATTATTTGCCACATATGCCTACCCTCACCAGTGAGAATCCCAGCTAAAATGATAAAGACTTCCATACTTCTGTCTCTCTTTCTCCTATCCTTAAATATACCATTACGGATATACTTGGAAATGTATGTATATGTATCTGTATACCCATGTATACATTACACAACTATATCATGAAATTGGAATTTTTTTCTTGTCTCTATTTTTCCATAGTCTACATTTCTGAATATTTCCATTGTAGGAGAGCCTCAATCAAAATTAAAGAGAATCTGGTATTGAGATATAGTGAGGAGAAAAAACACTGTAGACAGGTAGGCCATGGTATGGAGAGTGATTTTTTTTTTTTAAACTAGCTACATCCACTTCCTTCCAAGCTCAAGCAGTCTATACCCAGAAAGGTAATGAGGGCAGTATACAGGAAAGACCACTAGGAGTTGGAAACTGGACAAACTGAGTTTGACAACTCTTTTTGCAAATTATTTAACCACTCAGAGCCTCAGTTTCTCCATATGGGGATAATAATACCTACCTCACAATATTATGTGAAGATTATGTGAAATGTTTTTAAAATGTGCAATGTGGAGAAATTCTAATTTTTTTCTCTAAATTAGAAGTTCTCAAGCTTTTTAAATTTGAGAATACTTTTTGAATGTCAAATATTTCTAGCCCCGCCTCCCCCCCCCCATACACACACACACACATAAAGGTCAGTAGTGGATTGAGAAAATATAAGACAAAAAGCTTCTATGTGCTTCATACCTACTAGGATAGCTTACCAAAAAAAAAAAAAAAAAAAGGAAAGTAAGTGCTGCTGAGGGTGTAAAGAAATTGGAACCATTATACATTCTTGGTGGGAGTGTAAAATGGTGCAGCCACTATGGAGAACAGCTTGGTGGTTCCTGAAAAAATTAAACATGGAATTACTATATAACATACCAATTCCCTCCAAGGTATATACCGAAGAGAAATGAAAACAGAGTGTCTGAGTTTCTGTTTTCATTTCTCTTGGGTATGACACTTGTATGCCAATGTTCATTATTACATTAGCCAAAAAGTGGAAACAACCCAAATGTCCATAAACAGATAAATGGATAAACAAAACGTGGCAAGGGAACTGGGGAAGATGGCAGAGTAGGAGGATCCTGAGCTCACCTCCTCCCATGGACACATCAAGGTTACAGCTACTAATAGTGCAATTCACTCTGAAAATGACCTGAAGACTAGCAGAACAGCTCTTCCACAGCTAAAGATATCAAGAAAAAGCCACACCGAGAAGGGTTGGAGGGGCAGAGATGCAGTCAGGAACCAAACCTCTGGTGAAGTGACCCCCAAGCAGAAGGGATATCACAGATATGGATGTCCTTCCTGAGGAGTGAGGGGATCAAGCCCCACATGGGCACCTTCTCCTCTTGGGATCTGCACTGGGATGACAAGTCCCCATAATGTCTGGCTTTGAGAATCAGCAGAGCTTAACTCTGCTCTTAAAGGGCCAGTGCACTATATTGCTCACTCTAAGACCCAGCACAGAGGCAGTAGTTTGAAAAGTGCCTGGGTTATATGTGAAGATTTACTGATTAATTTTAGGGCATGTGCCAGAGGGCAAGGAATCTGAAGAAACTTTCTTCAGGAATAGGAGTGTTCACAGGTGCCATTTTTCTTGCTTTCCTTCAGCCTAGCTGTCATAATGCTGGTGGGAGCCTGTTCTGACACTCCCCATCTACCTTCCTAGTACCACTTGCCCAACGCATGTTCTGCTGCAGACCCCTGCCACTCAATCCACTTGCCCTGACAGACACCCCTCCAAAAAGGCTCCTGTCCTGCCACACCTGGTGGGCAGCTCCCACTAGGATTGGTGACCCCCCAAAGTAACACCTGCCCCAGGGAGGGGTGGGGCCAGTCCCACCCATCAACACACTTACAGCAACCACAGCATAGCCTCTCAGCCAGCCCCAGTGGGGACAAGCCCTGAGTACCGGTGCATCCACAGTAGTTGCAGCCAGTCATTGCAGCCAGCCAGGCTGGGCACTGACCATGCTCACCAATGTACCTGCAGCAGTGGTGGCCCAGTCACAACAGGAGGGCACATGCAGTCCACACAGGGGACGTCCCAGGAGCACTGGTTCTGGCGACTGGAGGGATTATACTTCATCTTCTACCTAAGGCCACTGCTTTCAAGGCCAGGAGACATAACTGACCTACCTAATACATAGAAACAAACACAGTGAGTCAGAAAAAATTAGGAGACAGAGGAATGTGTTCCAAATGAAAGAACATAACAAAACTTCATGAAAAGAACTAAACAAAATGGAGATAAGCAATCCACCTGACAAAGAGTTCAAAGTAATAGTCATAAAGATGCTCACCAGACTTAAGAGAAGAATGGATGAACTCAGGGAGCACTTTAACAAAGAGATAGAAGATATTTTTTAAAAAGAACCAATCAGAGATGAAGAATACAATAAATGAAATGAAAAATACACTAGAGAGAATCAACAGCTAATTATAGGATGCAGAAGAATGGATCAGTGATCTTGAAGAAAGTGCACTGGAAATCATCCAAGCTGAACAGCAAAACGAAAAAAAGAATACATAAAGGAAGATAGGATAAGAGACATTTAAGACAACATCAAGCATACTAGAATTCACAATATAGGGGTCCCAGAAGAAGAGAGAAAGGGGCAGAAAACTTATTTAAAGAAAATAATAGCTGAAAACTTCCCTAATGTGGGGAAGGAAACACACATTCAGATCCAGGAAGCATGGAAAATCCCACGCAAGATAAGCTCAAAGAGGTTTACAACAAGACACATACTAATTAAAATGTCAAAATTTAAAGATAAATACAGAATCTTAAAAACAGCAAGGGAAAAGCAACTACTTACATACAAAGAAACCCTGTAAGGCTATCTAGCTGATTTCTCCGCAGAAACTTTTCAGGACAGAAGGGAATGGCATGATATCCAAAATGCTGAAGGGGAAAAACCTACAACCAAGAACACTCAACCTGGCAAAGTTATCATGCACTATTGAAGGAGAGATAAAGAGTGTCTCAGACAAACAAAAGTCAGAGGAGTTCACCAACTAAACAGACCTTACAAGAAAAGTTAAAGGGACTCCTGTAAGTGGAAAACAAAAGGCAGTAACTAGAAGTAAGAAAACTATGAAAGTAAAAAAATTTCACTGGTAAAAGCAAGCAGAGTAACAGTAGTAGATAAATCACTTACAAAGCAACTAAGTTAAAAGACACAAGCAGTAAAAGCAATTATATCTACAATAATGAGTTAAGGGATACACAAAATAAAAAGATATAAAATACGATGTCATGTACATAAAACATGGTGGGGAGTAAAATATACTTGTAGAATGTGTTTGAACTTAAGCAAAACATCAACTTAAACTAGACTGTTATATACATAGGGTGGTATATATGAGCCTCATGGTAACCACAAACCAAAAACTTATAAAAGAAAAATAAAATAAAATAAAATAAAGAGAAAGGAATCTAAGCATGACACTGAAGAAAGTCATCAAATCATAAAGGAAGAGAGCAAGAGAAGAAGAAAGGTATAGAGAATACAAAAACAACCAGAAAACAATTAACAAAATGGCAAACTACTTTAAATGTAAATGGATGAATTGCTCCAATCAAAAGGTACCAGGTAACTGAATGGATAAAAAACCAAGACCATCTATATGCTGCCTACAAGAGTTGTACTTCAGATCTAAAGACATACACAAACTGAAAGTGAAGGGATATAAAAAGATATTCCAGGCAAATGGAAGTGGAAAGAAAAACTGGGGTGGCAATACTTACATCAAACAAAATAGACTTTAAAACAAAGACTGTACCAAGAGACAAATAAGGGCATTACATAATGATAAAGGGATAAAGATACTGATCCACAAGAAGATATAACAATTGTAAATATCTATGTGCCCAACATAGGAACACCTAAATACATAAAGAAAATATAACAGATATAAAGGGAGAAATTAACAGTATTACAATAATAGTGGGGGACTTTAACAGCCCACTTACATTAATGGATAGTTCATCCAGACAGAAAATCAATAAATAGTGGCTTTCAATGACACAGAAGACAGATGGCCTTAATAGATATATCAGAACATTTCATCCACAAACAGCAGAATACACATTATTTTCTAGGGCACGTGGAACATTCTCCAGGATGAATCACATGTTAGGCCACAAACAAGTTTCAGTAAATTTAAGAAGATTGAAATCATATCAAGCATCTCTTCTGACCACAACAGTATGAAACTAGAAGTCAATTACAAGAAAAACTGGAAAAAACACAAACACATGGAGGATAAACAGCATGCTACTAAACAACCTCAAAGACTACTTCCATTTTTTAACTTACCATGAGGCTCAAAGTTCAGTGGGTCAATGAAGAAATCAAAAGGGAAATTTAAAAATTAAGACAGAACACCCAAAAAACGAATAACCTGATTAAAAAATGGGCTGAGGATCTGAACTGACACTTCTCCAAAGAAGAAATTCAGATGGCCAACAGGCACATGAAAAAATGCTCCACATCGCTAATCATCAGAGAAATGCAAACTAAAACCACAAGGACATATCACCTCACACCAGTTAGGATGGCCAACATCCAAAAGACAAGAAACAACAAATGCTGGTGAGGATGTGGAGAAAGAGGAACCTTCCTACACTGTTGGTAGGAATGTAAATTGGTTCAGCCATTGTGGAAAGCAATATGGAAGTTCCTCAGAAAACTAAAAATAGAAATACCATTTGACCCA
>JAVSCE010006855.1:0-91366 GCA_032199065.1 Smutsia gigantea | reverse complement strand
AAAAATACTCAACAAAATATTAGCAAACCGAATTCAAAAATACATCAAGAGGACCATACACCATGATCATGGGATTCATCCCAGGGATGCAAGGATGGTACAACACTCAAAAATGCATGAACATCATCCACCACATCAACAAAAAGAAGAACAAAAACCACATGATCATCTCCATAGATGCTGAAAAAGCATTTGACAAAATTCAGCATCCACTCCTGATTAAAACTCTCAACAAAATGGGTATAGACGGCAAGTACCACAACATCATAAAGGCTATGTATGACAAACCCACAGCTAACATCATACTTAACGGCGAGACGCTGAAAGCTTTTCGTCTAAGATCGGGAACAAGACAGGGATGCCCACTCTCTCCACTGTTATTCAGCATAGCACTGGAGGTCCTAGCCACAGCAATCAGACAAAACAAAGATATACAACGCATCCAGATTGGTAAAGAAGAAGTCAAATTGTCAGTATTTGCAGATGACATGATACTGTACATAAAAAACCCTAAAGATTCCATTCCAAAACTACTAGAACTAATATCTGAATTCAGCAAAGTTGCAGGATACAAAATTAACACACAGAAATCTGTTGCTTTCCTATACACTAATGATGAACTAACAGAAAGAGAAATCAGAAAAACAATTCCATTCACAATTGCATCAAAAAGAATAAAATACCTAGGAATAAACCTAACGAAGGAAGTGAAAGACCTGTACTCTGAAAACTACAAGACACTCCTAAGAGAAATTAAAGAGGACACTAACAAATGGAAATGCATCCCATGCTCTTGGCTAG
The DNA here is from genome assembly GCA_032199065.1 of Smutsia gigantea. Classification (NCBI taxonomy): domain Eukaryota; kingdom Metazoa; phylum Chordata; class Mammalia; order Pholidota; family Manidae; genus Smutsia; species Smutsia gigantea. The sequence continues at coordinate 90,565 of JAVSCE010006855.1, read as the reverse complement.
GAAGGATAAATATTGTCAAAGTGGCTATACTACCTAAAGCAATCTACAGATTCAATGCAATCCCTATCAAACTGCCAACAGCTTTCTTCAATGAACTGGAACAAATAATTCTAAAATTTATATGGAACCACAAAAGACCCCGAATAGCCAAATCAATGCTGAGAAGGAGGAATAAAACAGGGGGTATTATGCTCCCTGACTTCAAGCTCTACTACAAAGCCACAGTAATCAAGACAATTTGGTATGGCTCAAAAACAGACCCACAGACCAGTGGAACAGAATAGAAAATCCAAACATTAACCCAAACATATACAGTCAATTAATATTTGATAAAAGTGCCTTGGATATACAATGGGGAGATGACAGCCTCTTCAGCAGCTGGTGTTGGAAAACTGGACAGCTACATGTAAGAGAATGAAACTGGACTACTGTCTAGCCCCATACACAAAGGTAAACTCAAGGTGGATCAAAGACCTGAATGTAAGTCATGAAACCGTAAAACTCTTAGAAAAAAACATAGGCAAAAATCTCTTGGACATAAACATGAGTAACTTCTTCATGAACATATCTCCCCAGGCAAGGGAAACAAAAGCAAAAATGAACAAGTGGGACTATATCAAGCTGAAAAGCTTCTGTACAGCAAAGGACACCATCAGTAGAACAAAAACACATCCTACAGTATGGGAGAATATATTCATAAAAAACGTATCTGATAAAGGGTTGACATCCAAAATATATGAAGAACTCATGTACCTTAACAAACAGAAAGCAAATAATCCAATTAAGAAATGGGCAGAGGACATGAATAGACACTTTTCCAAAGAAGAAATTCAAATGGCCAAAAGGCACATGAAAAGATGCTCCACATCGCTAATCATCAGAGAAATGCAGATTAAAACCACAATGAGATATCACCTCACACCAGTGAGGATGGCCAACATCCAAAACACAAACAACAACAAATGTTGGCGAGGATGTGGAGAAAAGGGAACCCTCCTACACTGCTGGTGGGACTGCAAATTAGTTCAACCATTGTGGAAAGCAGTATGGAGGTTCCTCAAAAAACTCAAAATAGAAATACCATTTGACCCAGGAATTCCACTCCTAGGAATTTACCCTAAGAATGCAGCAGCCCAATTTGAAAAAGACAGATGCACCCCTATGTTTATTGCAGCACTATTTACAATAGCCAAGAAATGGAAGCAACCTAAGTGTCCATCAGTAGATGAATGGATAAAGAAGAGGTGGTACATATACACAATGGAATATTATTCAGCCATAAGAAGAAAACAAATCCTACCATTTGCAACAACATGGATGGAGCTAGAGGGTATTATGCTCAGTGAAATAAGCCAAGCCGAAAAAGACAAGTATCAAATGATTTCACTCATATGTGGAGTATAAGAACAAAGAAAAAATACTGACGGAACAAAACAGCAGCAGACTCACAGAACGCAAGAACTGACTAATAGTTACCAAAGGGAAAGGGACTGGGGAAAATGGGTGGGAAGGCCGGGATAACAGGGAAAAGGGGGCATTACGTTTAGCAGATATAATGTTGGGGGGGGCACGGGGAAGGCAGTACAACTCAGAGAAGACAAGTAGTGATTCTATAGCATCTCACTACGCTGATGGACAGTGACTGTAATGGGGTTGGTCGGGGGGACCTGATGAAGCTGTAGTTTAATAACCGTAATATTGCACATGTAATTGTAGATTAATGATAATAAAATAAATTATATAAAAAAATTAATGTAATCCATCATAACAGGCTAAAAAGAAAAATCACATCATATCAATAGATGAAGTAAAAACATTTTACAAAATCCAACATCCATTCATTATAAAAACTCTGAGCAAACTAGGAATAGTGGGGAGCTTCCTCGACTTGATAATGAACATCTACCAAAGCTCTACAGCTAACATAATACTTAATGGTGAAAACTAGGTGCTTTCTTCCTAAGACCAGGAAGAAGGAAAGGATGTCTGTTCTCACCACTTCTATTCAATATTGTATAGGAAGTCCTAGCTAATGCAGTAAGACAAGAAGAGGAAATTAAAGTATACAGATTGGGAAAGAAGAAAAAACTATCTTTATTTGCAAATGATATTATTGTCAATGTAAAAAGTGCAAAAGAATCAACAAGAACAATCTCCTGGAACTAATAATCAATTATAGCAAAGTTGCAAGATATAAGGTTAATATACAAAACTCACTTGCTTTCTTATACACCTGGCAATGAAAAATTGGAATTTGTAATAAAAACACAATATCACTTACATTAGTACCAAAAATATACTTAGTTACAAATCTAACATGATATGTATAAGATCTATATGGAATAAAGTATAAAACCATGGTGAAAATATATGGAGAGATACTCCATGTACACAGATAGGAAGACTCCAGATTTTTAAGTTGCCAGTTCTTTCCAATTTGATCTGTAAATTCAGTGCAATCCCAGTCAAAATCCGAGTTTGTGGATATGAATAAACTGAAGTTTACCTGAAAAAGTAAAAGAACCAAAATAGCCAACACAATATTTAAAGAAGAACAAAGTCGGGGTACTGACACTGCTTGATTTCAAGATTCAATATAAAGCTACAATAATCAAGACCATGTGATATTGGCAAAAAAAAAAGTGGATAAATAGTTTAATGGAACAACAGAGAGGCCAGAAATAGACCCAAGCAAATATTCAACAGATCTCCGACAAAAGAGTGAAGGCAATCCAGTGGAAAAGGACAGCTTTTTTAACAAATGGTGCTAGAACAACTGGTTATCCACATGCAAAAAAAAGTTAATTCAAAGTGGATTTTAGACATTTTAGAACTATAAAGCTACTAGAAGATAATATGTGAGAAAATCTAGGGGACCCTGAGTTTGGCAATAATTTCTTAGAAGCACCACCAAAAAGCCTGATCCATGAAAGAAAAAACTTATAAGTTGTACTTAATTAAAAATTTAAAACTCTCTGTGAAAGATATTGTTAAGAGAATGGAAAGACAAGCCACAGATTGGGAGAAAATATTTTCAAAGTGCATATCTGGTGAAAGATTGGAATTCTAAAATATGCAAAGAACTCTTAAAACTCAACAATAAAGCAAACAACCTGATTAAAAAATGGATAAAATATCTGAATAGATACTACATCAGAGAAGGTGTACAGGTGTCGTATATGAACAGATGCTGTCCTGCCAGTGGGTTTCAGCACTGGGCAAGTTCACTATGGATTCAGTGAGACCAAGGAATGAAAATGGAATGTTCTTGGGGTAAAAGGGTTTATTACCCAGCTCATTCTCCTGGTGATAGGTCGAGCACTAGAATTACGTCTGCATACAACAGTCTGCAGGTCTGTAATCCTCCTTTGTTTCTGGCTGCTCCCAGAGCACTGGGCAGAGCTCTTTCTTTATCTGGTGACTCAGTCAGTAATAGCTTATTGCCAATGGATGTTTAAGCATTAGCCTAGCAGTAGGCCAATTACATCATCAAGTAGTTTAGGTTCAGGTGAGGATCCTGGGCATAGGAACTTCAATTTTCCCCACAGATGCTCAATGTTGTATGTTATTAGGGAATTGTGAGTTAAAACAACATTGATATATCACTACATATGTAAAATCCAAAACGCTGAAACACCAAATGCTGGCAAGGATGTGGAGCAATAGGAACTCCTACTCATTGCTGGTGGAAATGCAAAATGGTAGGGCCACTTTGGAAGACAATGTGGTAGTATTTCAAAAGAAAACCTACTGTTACTAAATTGGCCATCATTTGGGCTCCTTAGTTTTACTCAAAATTAGTTGAAAAACTATGTCCTGCACACAAATGTTTTTAGCAGTTTTATCCATAAATGCTAAAACTTGGAAGCAATTGATAAACAAATTGTGGTACATCATACATTGGAATATTATTTAGTAATAATGAGCTATCAAGCTTCCAAAAGACATGGAGGCTTAAATGCATATGTTTAAATGCATATAGCTAAGTGAAGGAAGCCAATCTGAAAGGCTACATACTATATGATTCCAACTATGTAATATTCTGGATAGAGCAAAACTAAGAAAACAATAAGATTAATGATGCCAGATGTTTGGGAACGGAGAGATGAATAGGTGGAGCATAGGTGATTTTTAGGGCAAAGAAGCCATTTTGTATGCTTGGATATATGTCATTATTATATATACTTGTATGGTGGATATATGGCATTATTTATCAAAACCCCCAGAATGTACAATGCAATGAACCCTAATGTAAGCTATAGACTTTAGTTGATAATAACGTATCAATATCGGGCCTTCAGTTATAACAAATGTACCATGTTAATGCAATTACTATTATTATATTATTATATACCATATGGGAACTCTGTACTTTCTGCTCAATTTTTCTATAAATCTAAAACTACTCAAAAAATAAGTTTATTACTTTTAATTTAAAAAAAGAGTGAGAAAGAGCTGAAGTAGGGAAAACATTGAGCATAAGGCTGCATTTCTCAAACTTTTCTTAACCTATTCATTGGGGGTGGGGTGGGGGGTGACCATTTAGGAAGCTTTAGCTATCTCCAGCCCTACTCAGAGTATTACAGAGCACAATATTTGAACACACCTGCAGCCCATTTATGGCTTAGTCTGCAGAACACCTGTTGGAAATTTTGCTCTAAGAATGAGAAAAAGTGAATATAAATGATAATTTTAATTATTTTCATTGTGAAAAATCATGAGCTGTATACTGATTAATTAGCATATTTGGAAATAACTATTTCTGTTGCTGGCAAGATGTGGTGGAACTGGAATGTTCTAACAATGCAGGTTTCAAAATAAATTGTTATGGACCTTTTCTAAAACAATTGATGCATAAATTTCCAAAACCATATATAATATTACATATACTTGAATCCATTAATTCCATTATTGGTAATTTATGCTATGGAAATGAATTTAATGAGTTAAATTATTGTACAAAGATGTTTGTTACTACATTATTATAAATAATGGAAATTATCTGGATTCTTTGTGCATCAAGTCAGGGGGTGTTACATTACAAATCATGATTACAAAGTTTGATTATAGTTAGAATATAGATTACAGTTAGAATTATTGTTAATAATCATGATTACAATTAACTCAACATAGCACTGTATGAAAAAGAATGAATACAAAAGCTTCAAATACTATGTTCTTTCCATTGTTCCTCCACAGATATGTCTGTGCTCACCCCTTAGCCTATAATAAATGAATCAGTGTACAAATGTATAACTATGTAAACATTGTATATGAATATACAGACACTGGAAAGGCTTTGAAATTGAAAAGCCACATGGTGAGATATAGGATTTCCTTTTCAATTTTTAAATTCCTATCATTGTTTGTATAATAAATAATTTATCTTTAAATTATGAGCAGTGTTATGCCTCCCCCAGTTCATTAGGGATTCAAGAGACATGAATGATCACCTTTGAACAATCATCATGGTGCTGTTAGAGCATTCCAGCTTCACCACATCTTGCCAGCAATAGAAATTATTATTTTTAACTGGCAGAAAAATCTGAGAATTGAGGTACTTTCTCCATATTATTCAACATTTTGACCCTTCCCTCCCCTGCCCCCTAAATAATCACTTTTTAAGAATCATAAATAATTGAAACAGCTTTTTCTCAACCCATTTTGCTGGTTAAAATCTGTTACAGCAATGCTTCTCAGAGTTTAATTACAAATGAATCACCTGGGGATCTTATTAAAAGGCACTTTGATTTGGTAGATTCAGGGAGGGGCCTGAGCTGCTTCATGTCTAACAAGCTCCCAGGTGATGCTGACACGGTTTGCACAAGGACCATTCTTGGGTAATGTGGATAAAATGAGAGTTCCGGTAGCCAGGATTCTCACCTGGCCCTGGGTGACTGGCTCACTGCACACCTGTGGGCAATACATGGCTGTTGACTCTATATAAAGAGCTCCACCCAGTGCTCTGGGCGTGACACGGTGGCACAGCTGCAAGGCTGCAGGAGAGCAAAGTAGAGGCTGGAGTGGTGGCAGTGCCAAGGACAGAGGCCCAGAGGATGGCTGTGTGGGATGACTGTGCAGAGAGGCCCAGAGGACGGCTGTGTGGGAGGACTGTGCAGAGGCCCAGAGAACGGCTGTGTGGGACGACTGTGCAGAGAGGCCCAGAGGACGGCTGTGTGGGACGACTGTGCAGAGAGGCCCAGAGGACGGCTGTGCGGGAGGACTGTGCAGAGAGGACCAGAGGATGGCTGTGTGGGACGACTGTGCAGAGAGGCCCAGAGGACGGCTGTGCGGGACGACTGTGCAGAGAGGCCCAGAGGAGGGCTGTGTGGGACAACTGTGCAGAGAGGCCCAGAGGATGGCTGTGTGGACAGAGGGCCCCAGAGGCAGAGACCAGCTTTCTGCATGCAGACTCGCTCTGAGTGAACAGGATTTTAGTGACTGACCTGCCACCATGGAAATAAAGTTGGGTATAACCCTTTCACCCCAAGAACGTTTTGCTGTCAATTTCTTTGGTCACATTGAATCCATACCGAACTTCCCAGGAGCTAAAACCCATTGGCAAGACAGGTAACAATATAATACTTCAGTAATTTACTTATGTAGTGAATCCAGCTAACTCATGCACTTATATATGTGTATATACATGTGGGGAAAACAGTTCCGAAGGCCAGGATCCTCACCTGAACCTAAACTACTTGATGACGTAATTGGCCAACTGCTAGGCAACTGCTTCCACACCCATAGGCAAGAAGCAATTATTGATTGAGTCACTATATAAAGACCTCTGCCCAGTGCTCTGGGCGGAGGCAGAGAGAAGGAGAATTACAGATCTGCAGACTGCTGGATGCAGACCTAATTCTAGTGCTTGACCTACTACCATGAGAGTAAAGCCCAGTATAAATCCTTTTACCCCAAGAATGTTCCACTGTCGTTTTGCAGTCTCACCAAATCCACAGTGAACTTACCCTGGGCTGAAACCCTCAGGCAAGATAATATGTATGCATGAATGTGCATTTATGTGCATACATATGCACACACACACACACACATATTTTAAGTGTTCTGTCAGGTTTTGGTCATCAATATCAAGCAAATTTTGGAAATTGGTGTGGATAAAGTGAAGGTTCCTATGGCCAGTACTCTCACCTGGCCCTGGTTGGCTAGCTCATTATACATGTGTGGGCAATACATTGCTATTGACTCTATGTAAAGAGTTCTGCCCAGTGCTCTGTGTGACATGGTGGCATGGTTGCATGGCTGCAGGGCTACAAGGCTACAGAGAGCAGAGTCTGGAGGGGTGGCAGCGCCAAGGACAGAAACTGAGACAGCTGTGGGGACAGAGAGGCCCAGAGGCAGAGACTGGCTTGCCACATGCAGACTTGTTCTGAGTGGATAGGATTCTAATGACTGACCTGCCACTGTGGGAATAAAGTTGGGTATAAATCCTTTCTCCTCAACAACATTCCATTGTAGTTCTTTGGTCTCATTGAATCCATAGTAAACTTGCTCGGGCTAAAACCCACTGGCAAGACAATTACCTAATTTATACTGCAATTTATACTGTATAAACAGCCTTGTTTCTTTAGTTTTCTCATTTTGAAACAAAGATAATAAACAGTAGGTTACCTTACTCTTCCTAAATTCTGTGGAAAAGATAAATGAAATGTTGATTTAGATCAGTCTTGACAGAGGTTTGCTTTGTTCAATGATAAAAGCAAAATATGGTTGTAAATGTTCAAAAAGCATAAGCAGACTTGTAACTCCTGCTGTGTAACTGACATCTAGTACTCTTCTTTCTCATAGACTATGCTCAGTAAATATTTGTTCAATGAATGCCACATGAACAAATTCACGAACACTTATACCTATATCTTTGTAATGCATCCTACATGGCAACTTTCATCTATGGCTGAAAATACTATCTTTTTTTCATGGTGTTCTCAGATGATAACCTGATCAACTTAAAGTATGATGAAAGTATTCATTTTGTGGAAAATCTTAAGTAGGTGGATAAAGTGAAGGTGCCTATGGCCAGGATCCTCACCTGAACCTAAACTACTTGATGATGGACCTGGCCTGCTGCTAGGCTACTGCTTCCACACCTGTAGGCAATAAGCTGTTATTGATTGAGTCACTATATAAAGAGCTCTGCCAGTGCTCTGGGTGGAGGCAGAGAAGAAGGAGGATTACAGACCTACAAACTGTTAGATTCAGATGTAATTCTAGTGCTCGATCTATCGCTGGGAGAACAAGCTGGGTAATAAACCCTTTCACCCCAAGAACATTGCATTGTCATTCCTGGGCCTCACGGAATCTATAGTGAATTTACCCAGGGCTGAAACCCACTGACAAGACAATTGGCAACATTGTCAAGATTCGTTGTTGACCAAGGAAAAGAACAGGCTACCCTTATGGGAGGGGTGCTTCAACAGACTGCCCCTATGAATGCGGAGACAGTCAATTGTCCCCCAGTGGGTATGTGGTCTGAGGTGGCTTGCCTCCTAGAGGGCTGAGCCCCACCCCAGGACTGGAGGCAGGTGAAGGTGACACCTGAGGCAGTAGGGGAGGCCCTTGGCATAGTAAGTCCTTTGAGAAACAGAGTGCCCATGAGGCAGCGGGAACTGTGGGTTGGCTGCTTCTTACAGTATTAAAAAAGTCTGCAGATGAGAAGAACATGGTCCTGAAAGATAAAAGAAATGGTGGCACAAGAAGACGAGCTGTGAACTGCTATGGATTCATTGAAGAATGAAATGGCATTGATACAAGAGGAGGCAGCACAAGATAGCCAGCTGTGAGATGCCACTGAGGAGGTAAAAAATTTGTTGATGACTAAAACGGCATCCCTCTGAGGTGCTGTGGAAGAGGTAAAGGCCATGAAGGAAAAGGATGTACCCCTGCAAAAAGCACAAGAAGAGGCAGTGCAAGAACGTGAACTGTGAAGTCCAGTGGAGGAGGTAAAAGACTCCTTACATAATGAGACAGCAACACTGCCAGGTGAAGGAGGCAAAGGCCATGAAGGAGAAGGAGGTACTCCTGAGGGAAGCACAGGAAGAGGTGGCATAAGAACGCCAGCTGTGAGGTATTGAGGTGAAGGTAAGAGAGCTGTTGAAGACTAAGCAAGCATTGCTGTGAGGCACTGTAAAAAGGTAAAGATGTAGCAGAGGAGGCACTCAGGGGAGTGGAGAGAAAGGTGCCAACAACCCTGGAAATGGAAGAGCTGGGGAAGGATGAAGGGGTGGTGCCAGGGGCACCAACCCTTTTTCTATTGAAACACCCAGTGGTTATAAATAAAATAAAGATAATGTGGGCTGTAGCCCATCAGTGGGACCTGCCTTTGACCTTTGAAGAAGTCAGCAGAGCCCAGCAGGAGTGCATAGCATACGCTAAAAGGGACTTACACCAAGTTCACAGAAACATGGGACAATTGCTCAGGGAACAACACCCTCATCAGATGGCAGATAGACAATATTGGGCTTCTGCCCATGTCAGAAGGGTACCAATATGCCATGACTTGTGTGGACACAGCTACTGGACTTCTGTTTGCTTTTCTTACATGTTGTGCAGACCAATGGACGACCAGAAGAGGCCTAGAGCATCTCTTTGCTGCCTGTGGCTGACCACAGGTAATTGCGAATGATTATGCATGCACTACAAGAATGGGTGCAGCAGTTGGGAATCAAATGGAAGTTCCATGTGCTACACAGTCCTACCACGGCAGGCATGATAGAGAGGCTCTATGGTTTGTTAAAATCTGGACTGAAATCAGGCACCAATAGTCTGTGGGGATGGTCAGTCCACTATGGACAGTGCTATGGTATTTGAATGGAAACCCCAAAAGGGAGCCCTGAGCCCCCCATAGACATGTTAATGCATATTACTGCTTCCCCTATACAACTGCAAGTACAAACCAAGAAAGAATCATTGAAGCTGAGGTTTGGCCACCAGAATAATATCTTGCTGCCAGCACCACTGTACTAAATCCTGGAGATTTCTTTGAGTGGGCATGGCCTTGGATATTTTGACACATGGACCAACGATGGCTGGCTCTCCTGGCACCTTGGGGTCAAGGCCTGGAAGCTGGCCTCCTGTGTGTTCCTGGAGTAACAGCAGAGTGGCCCCCAAAGATCACAGTAGTATCTCCTGAATGGCCAGAAAGTAGGAACATCTTACCAGGAGTTTTATTTTATCATTATGCACCTCCAGTAGCATTATATATAGACCCCTCAATAACCCCCATGGGGAGAGGGGTAAAGGTATGGTATACTGGACCTGGACAGAGCCCCCTTCCTGCTACAGTCCTTTCACAGGACCACTCCCTTGCATGCATCCTACCTGATGGACAAGATTTGCCTATGTTGGTGTCATTAAAACATGTGTCTTATCGCCCCTAAGGTCTCTGTGGATTGGGCACACACCCTAGCAGAAAAACTGCTACTTGCTGGGGTGCATGGAGTTCCCTGTCTGTACCACTACTAAGTGTGAGTCATGTACTCATCTGAATAGAACTGATTTTGAATATAGCTGAAATAACCTCCTCAGGCTTGAGGATTATTATAATTTTTGTTACCTGTATCAAAATCTTGTTGTATCTTAATTTTTTTATTATCTCTTTGTTGTTGTTTTCCTCTGTTGCTGTTGTGGAATCTGGTTACAATGCTCCAGCTTTCTTGCACAGGGACCATTGCAGAAGATTGAGAGCATGTAGATTGTGAGGTGAGAATCCTGGGGGGGGTGGAGTATGGATAAAGTGAAGGTTCCCATGGCCAGGATCCTCACATGAACCTAAACTACTTGGTGATATAACTGGCCTGCTGCTAGGCTACTGCTTCCGCACCCATAGGCAATTAGCTATTATTGACTGAGTCACCATATAAAGACCTCTGCCCAGTGCTCTGGGTGGAGGCAGAGACGAAGGAGGATTATAGACCTGCACGCTATTGGATTCTGACATAATTCTAGTCCTGGACCTGTCGCTGGGAGAAGAAGCTGGGTAATAAACCCTTTCACCCCAAAAACATTCCATTTTCATTCCTTGGTCTCACTGAATCCATGGTGAACTTGCCTGGAGCTGAAATCCACTGGCAAGACATACAGTTTGTGAAACTGGGCCTAGGAAAGGTGGAATGACATGCTCAGGGTCATATGGCTGGAAGCAGGACTGCAGATGGAATCCAGTCCTCCTCTTACCCAGCTCCTCAGAGGCACATTCATTACTGGGATAATTTGAAGAGCTTTGTGTAATAGCATTTAAAGATAATGAGCTCTTTTGGAATAAATGTCTACATCTTGGCATAATAAGCACTGCCTGTGTATGGGTAGCTTTATATTTTTTCTCCTAGCCCTTGATTCTAAACCATCTGAATGTTTCTAAACATTCTGTAACATAAGGAATTGCAAGTTCTCATATTTTGTGCAGGGAGTGTATAGTACTAAGTGGTATTTATGTCGACAGGTTGGGAATTGTGGTGGGAAGCTGTAGGGAAAACGGAAAGTCTATGGCTAAGATCTTCAACTGACCCTAATCTTTTTGATGATGTAATTGGCCTACTGCTAGGCTAATGTTTACACATCCATTGGCAATAAGCCAATATCGCCTGTGTTGCTATATAAAGAGCTTCACTCAGTGCTTGGGCAGAGCAGAGGCTGGAGGCAAAGGCAGAGCCTAGAGCAGAGGCAAAGGCTATGAGGCATGAGGCAGCAGAGAAGCCCAGAGGCAGAGACAGGCTTACTGTATACAGACTTGCCGGATGTAGACAAGAGTCTAGTGCTTGACCTGCCACCATGAGAATAAAGCTGGGTATAAACTCTTTTACCCCAAGAACGTTCCATTGTCATGTTTTGTTCCCGTGAATCCACAATGAACTTGCACAGGGCTGAAACCCTCAGGCAAGACAAAGCTAAAGACAAAAAGACAAAGAAAGAAAGATTCAATTTTCTTAGGTAAGCTCTGAAATATACTATGGCAAGAATCAGAGTGTGCATTTCAAAGGACAGCTGGAATCCTGGCCACCTGATACAGACAGCACTGCATTTTTTTCCAGATGGGCAGATCCACAGCCTCTGCATTTGCCATGGTTGTTGAGCAGCTGCTTACATAGTCCTCTGCTTGGGAAGCACTCACAGGACACTTGGCTGACTAATTCTTCACATCACAGAACTGGCCAGTCATGAGCTGTTGCTCAAATCTTTATTCCACAGTTGAGCAGATAAACAAGAGTGCAGGTACAGCTTTAGACTCACAAATAGCAAACCATATTTAAAATACTTGCTGCAGTTCTAATATTGATCTAAGAGTGTTTTGAAAACATTGCTATGGCAACAATCCGTAGTCAGTGGGGGAAAGCAATGCGTTATCTATGCAAAGAAGTGAGAAGAGTAATTCAGATGATGCCTTTTTACACCCTGCAGATGTGCTCTGACCTCACAGCATTTGGAAAATAAAATGTGGGATATATTTTCAATTCAAGCACAGTGTCATAGTAAACAGCATCTCACTTTGTCTTGTCAATGGGTTTCAGCGCTGGGCAAGTTCACTATGAATTCAGTGAGACAAGCATGACAATAGAATGTTCTTGGGGTGAAAGAGTTTATTACCCAGCTTGTTCTACCAGCGATAGGTCTGCAGGTCTGTAATCCTCCTTCATCTCTGCCTCCGCCCAGAGCACTGGGCAGAGCTCTTTATGTAGTGACTCAATCAATAATAGCTAATTGCCTCTGGGTGTGGAAGCAGTAGCCTAGCAGCAGGCCAGTTCCATCATCAAGTAGTTTAGGGTCAGGTGAGGATCGTGGCCATGGGCACCTTCACTTCATCCACACTGTACTTCACAATCTCTGAGTTCCCATCTGACTGTAAGACCCTATAGCTTCATGAAGCAGAGTAAAATGTAGGAACACTTCATTGTTCTTTGTTTTTTTGTTCCACTATTACATTACTTGCTGACAGTGCTGTCCTAAGTATATGTTCTGATTGAGACTTGGCAATAAACACACCGTGTCTGTCAAAAAGATTTAATTCAGTTTTTTCCCAGTCATGCATGCATATCCTAGGACTAAATTGAAGGATTCGCTCTGGGATCTGTACATTCAGAAAGGACAGTTGTTATGTCATATTTTATATATATATAGATAGATAGATAGATAGATAAAAAGTGAGCATTATCAAGTAACTGATCAATTTGCCTTAATTTTCTGTAGATCCAAACAGAAATAAAATAATGCCCTGCTATATATGGCTTTAACCATCAGTCCTATGTTACTCCCTCACTGTGGACTTGATTAGAATTACATGCAATTAGTCCACTGACCTATAAAATAAGATTCAGCACTTAAAATGCAAGCTCTTTTCAATATAAATCATCCTTTGTTTGGCCAATTGTAACAATCGCTTTAGTTATATTAAAAGTACTCAAAATGTGGACTCAGAATGCTAAATTATAATTTAAACATATTTGGCGGAGAGTTGACTGTGCCATTAGCAAGTTCCTGGTTATGTGCATTGTGGCAAAAGGGCTTCTGCTCACGTAATTGAAAATTGACTGTATCTTCATTAGTCTGATTTTTCCCTTGGTCTGCTCCTTTTCTCCCCATCATCTCTGGCCAGTTAACCTTTCCTCACCAGGATCTGTTTCTTTAGTTGGAAAAGTTCAGAACAATAATATTGTATGGCGCCCCTCGATAGTAGAGTAGTGATATTACATGGGAAGAATATTTGTGACCTTCAAAATTAAACCACTTTATTTTCTTCTGTGGCCATCAGGCAACATGAAAGAATGAGCTGATATAAGCAGACTCCCTCCCTGCATCACCATTCTTACGTACAGTTCCCAACACATAGAAATGCAGGATAAAATAGGACAACACCACAATACAAGCCTAGCACAAAAGAAAGGTAAAAATATAGGAAACAGACACAAAAATAGAAGCCAAAGCCAGAGCAGTGTGCAACGGCAATGTGACATAGTGGTAACCTAAAGGGATTAGATGGGGTGGAGGCCCTAGGACTGCTCACTCAAGGACAAGTTCATCCCATGACACTTGGAGTCTAACTGGGCCCTGGGAGTGAAAGTGAGGGCTGAGAAGCACTGCCCACTCGAGAGAAAACAGGCCAGGAAAACTCCCCACTAGATTTGGACAAAACTTGAGGAAGGTTGCTGTCCTTTTGGGGCCTTGAATTAGAAAACAGTCACCAGAAATCAAAACCCAAGTTTTGGGTGTGCCAAAGGATCAAACATTTGGTTGTACAACTTGAATTTATAGTACTTGCATAATGGGAAGCCCCAGGCCAAGAAACAAGTAAAAAATTTTCCCAGGGCTATTGGGACCCTATGGTCCAGAGGAAGGAATTACAACTGAAGGGATCTGGGAGGGTTTCCTCATGAAAGTGGTATTTGAGTTGGAGCTTGAAGGATAAACAGAATTTCATTTGGCAGAATTAGGGGAGATGTATTCCTGATGGAGACCTAAAAGGGCGAAGGTGCAAGGAGGGGGTATGTAGTAAAGGTAAGGATTGTGAAGTACGTATATAGGCTGAATGGGGGTAGCTTAGAGAGACAATATTGTCAACAATTTTTCATTGTAAAAACTAGTATTGTGTCCAAGGTGATTGCAAATGTCATCATTTATAAAGCAAGTAACCAAGCCTTAGTCCTTTCTGCTGTGTAATGAGCAGTATGAATAATGATGGTATGAATGAATGAAAGGGTTATTTAATACTGGCTAACCTTCCCCTGTGTTTTCTTGGTGAATTATTGCCTGTCATCAGATAAATAAAGGCTTGATGTTGCTACTCACCATGAGGCTTGCTGTAGAGAAGGCCAAATGAAAAGCAGCTAGGTCTTCGTGTAATTCGGAAAGCTGGTCCTTGTTGTCAATTTAGGGCTCATATTTGCAACCATTATTTGTCTAGTATGTCTCATTTGTAAACAATCTCTCAATAAATCTCAGTTTCAGCTGCTTGGGAGATCACTAGTTATCTCCTGATATCTTCCCTGGAATCTCCCTAAAGAATATTTTATATAGTCTACATAGCTTATACTTAAAGTCAAACATACCAAAAAGAGTCTTGGGAAGACATTTGGCTTACTTCTCTGCATAACGGGGTGGGAGTCAATAGACAGAAATTTAATTTTATTAATATAGGTCAGACATAGGCAGGCTGTGATATATGTTATAAGAAATACATATTTTGGTCATATGACCAAATATATATGTATTTCCCAAGCATATTTGGCCTTCATCCACAGTGTCTGAAAACACTGCAGAGTCTTAAAGGTGAAATGGGTATTTTGTTCTTTAATGAGAAACTTTTGGACCCCCACCCAAGGGTGGGGGCTGGAGGTTGGATCAACCAATGGCCAATAATTTAGTCACTCATGACTATGCAATGAAGTCTTCACAAAACCCATGAGAAGATCGCTGCTCTCTGCTCTGCCTGCTCTGCTCAGTTGCATCCTGCTTCTTGGTCGGAGAGAGCTTCTATGCCTGGGGAACCAGAATGCCTTCACATGCCACCGAGCCAGGCCCCAAGCTCCATGAGGATAGAAGCTCCTTTATTTGGGACCTTGCCCTGTGTCTCTCTTCAACTGGCTGTTAACTTGTATCCTTTAGAGTATCCTTTATTAAACTGGTAAATGTAGTGTTTTCTTGAGTTCTGTGAGTCGCTCTAGCAAATTAATCGAACCTTAGGGGGAGGTCGTGGGAACCTCCAATCTGTAGCTGGTAGATCAGAAGCACAGGTAACTGGGGCTTGTGACTAGCATCTGGAGTTGGTGGTGGAGGGCAGTCTTGTAGGACGGAACCCTTAACCTGGGAATCTGGTGTTGTCTTCAGGAAGATAGCATCAGAATTAAGTTGAGTTCTAGGACACCCTGCTCTTGTTCGAGAATTGCTTGGTTTAAGTATGTGTGGAAAGAACCCCTCTCACATATTTACACACATTGGAATAGAAATTACACTACTATTACTGCTGTGTATAATATTGTTACTGTTATACATACATGTAGGGAAGAAATATACCATGGCATTTGGCATCCTAGACAGGCTTTTCCAATAAAAAGCCAAACAGTAAATATTTAGGCTCTGTGAACTACATACAGTTTCTATAACACATTATTCTTGTTTTTCTGTTTGATTTAATAATATTTTTAAAAATGTAAAAACTACTTGTAGCTCACAGGCCGTTCAAAAACAAGCCAAGACCCGATTTGGTCCACCAGCTATAATTTACCAGCCCCTGATATAGATTAATCCAAGGAATACAACATTTTTGGCATTTAATTACAAAGAAGTCTGGAGCTAGCAGGAGTGAACGCCTGAGACCCTGAGGGATGACTGTCGGGGTGCTGAGACCAGCTAACAGAATGTTAAGAACACAAGACCATGCTTGCCTGAACGACCAGAGCATCCATCAAAAGGAAATCATTTTCAAAGTGAAATCATGCTTGCATGACGAACAGCAGAATATCAATCCAAACAGATGTGCAAGAGGCAATGGAAGGCCAGAACCACAGAACAGTAGATTATTAAAAGCAAATGAAGTTAAGTTCCAGAGAAAATGTATTAAATAGCCCAGAATAGAAGTTTAAGGAAGACCCTAAATACAAACGGAAACTGTATCCTGCTGCATCATGCCCCCTCCTGCCCTGTTCCAAGTCATTGAAGACTCACTGACCACTTCCAGTCTACCTACCTATTATAATTACAAAAATGTATAATGTATACATAAAATGTAATGCTCTGATTCTGGAGAAAGGGGGAAGAGAGATGAGAAAGACCAGGACTTAGAAGAGATGGGAAGGGAGGAAAGATGGGAAGGAAAAGGAAAGGAGAAAGAAAGGGGAGAAAAACAATAAAAAATAATAACATCTAATAAATCTTTAAATATAAGATAACCAATGGAATTTGTCTTAAGCCTTAAGATACTGACTAAACAACAAAAAAAAAAGGTGTATCTGTTTTTCTTTCTCTTCATTTATTTCCCACAAGGAGGTGACAACTTATTCTTCAGGATTAGTCACATGGCCATACCCAGCTGCAAGGAGGCTGGGAAATGTATTTTAGCTAAGTAAATTGCTTCCTCTGATAAAATCAGGAGGGAAGGGACATTGATGTTGAGGTAGGCTATGACAGTCCTTACCACAACTAATGTGACTTTCACCTCACTGCGGTAATCAAACATTTTTCATCCAAGCCAGGGACCTGAAACCACAGGAAATTTTCTTAAATTCAGAGACATAGGTATGTGATGAGCGGATGGACATTAGCAAATGCTAGTGCATTAAATACAAATGAATATACATAAAAAATGCTGCTCTTTAAGTTATTCCAAAGAATATGACAATAACCTCGAAAGAATGGCAGTACTTTTGAACTAAACAAAACATTGTTTATTAAGATAAGTTCTTTTGAAATGAAAATCTGTTAAAAAGTACTGTTGGACTGGGAGAAAATATTCCCAATAGAAAAGACTTGTAGCCAGATTACCTAAAGAACTTACTGAACTCAATAATAAAAAAGGCAAACAACCCAATTTAAAAATGGGCAGAAGTTCTGAATAGACACTAAAAAGGAAATACACGAATGGCCAGTAAATTCATAAAAAAATGTGCAGAGTCATTAGTCACAGGGAAATGGGTTTTCCATACACACCCACTAGAATGGATATTAGTACAAAGGCTGACAAAACCAAGTGTTGACAAGAAGTAGTGGAGAAACATGGAATTCTTTTTGTTGCTGATGGGAATATAAAATAGTACAGCCACTTTGGAGAACAATCTGGCAGTTTTTAATGAAGTTAACATGCCGCCCGGAAATTCCATTCCTCAGTATTTACCCAAGGGAAATGAAAATGTATATTCCCAAAAAACATGAATGTCCATACCAGTTCTATCTGGAAACAATCCAAAATGTCCATCAACAGATGAATGAATAATCAAATTGTGGTATAGCTCTACAATGGAATTTTACTCACCAGAAAAAGAACAAACTACTACACTCAAAACCCTAGATGAATCTCAAAAACATTTTACTCTCTGCAAGAAACGAGACACAAAAAGTGCATAATGATGAGTCTATTTATACAATTATAGAACAGATAAAGTTAATCTAGTGATAAAAAGCAGGTAAGTGGTTGTCCAAGCCAGGGGTGATGGTGAGGAAACTGACTACAGGGGAGGCCAAGGGAGCTTTTGGAGATGTTGGGAAAATTCTGTATCTTGACTGTGGTAGTAGTCACACTGGTATATAAATTTGCTGAAACTTGTCACAACATAGTTAAAATTAAGTCATTTTATTGTATGTAAATTATAGCCCAATCAATTGATTTAAAAAATTGGTGCTGTTGAATTGCAATTTCAAAATAAAAACATTATGGACTTTTTATTATATGAAATTATATGATAAAATAAGTTGAAACTATGGAATATGGTTAAATCATTCATTTGTTCATCAAACGTGTATTCAACAAATACGTGTTATCTGGTAAAAAAAAAAATTGTCCTAGATGCTGAGGGTTAATGGATATATGATATAGTCCCTCCTGTCAATGAGCTTGGTCTCATGGAGGAGATGGACTTATAAACCTGTAATGTCCATTCAGGGTAACAGGTGCTATAGTGGAGATGAGTAACCCAGTACAGTGGGTGTTCAAAGGAAGGAGCCACCACATCTACTTGCAGTTATTAAGAAAAGCTTCACCAAGGTGTGTGTCAGGCCTTGAAGGATGAGTGTGAGCTTCTCGGGAAGTCCAAGGGGAGGTGGTATGCTGAAAGGGTATTCTGCCCGTAAATAGAAAAAAGCATATTAAAAGCATACAGATGAGAAATGGCCTGGTGCAGTAAAGCTTTGGGGTGGATCACAGGTTTCATGCAAGTGATGGGATGTGACCCCATCCAGGAGGTCTTGTGTGCCATGCTGAGTAGTTTGAACTTTGTTTTACAAATATTGGGCAACCAATGAAATTCTAAGCAGTAAAGAGTGATGGTCAGATTTGTATTTCTAAGAAAAGCACAGTGAAGTATTGGAGGGGAATAAGTCTGAAATGACGTTCAGTGTGGTTGATTTATTAAAAGACTGCAGTTCGTTGTTGGTAAAAACCTGAGCAAGAACAACTTACTTTATCAGAGCCCATAATGCTTCACATAGCCTGGTCACTGCCCTCCTCTCCAGTCTCATTTCCTCCCGTTCTCTTTCACTCACTGTCCTCTAGTCACACTGATCTTCCAGTTTTACCTGAGACATTTTAGGCTTATTCCTGACTTGGGACTTTGCATTAATTTTTGCCTCTGTCTTGCTTTCTTGTTCCTTCTCGTTATCCTAGCCAGCATCCAAAGGTCACCTCTCACAGAAAGCCTTTCCATGACCTTCTTATCACATGGTTCTCTCTTCTTCATTCACTAAAAAGTTAGTCTGCCACAATCTCGTGGAAGCTGGCAGAAGACTTCTGGGTTAGAGACAAAAGACTTTGTTACAGCACAAGAAGCAACATGAACTCCATTTTGTTTCAGAACTTCTTGCTGTCCAAGTCCCAAGGGTGAATGGTGTAGCCCAGTAGATACTGCACACAGTGGGTTATAATGTGTGTTTCTCCTTTTAGTATAAGGAGACTTGTTAGATTTAAAATTTAAATGTAATCAGGATGATTTTATCTCAGGCTTAATTTAATTACATGTGTAAAGATTCTTTTTCTACTCCCCAACTTCAAGCTCTACTACAAAGCCATAGTAATCAAGACAATTTGGTACTGGCACAAGAACAGACCCATAGACCAATGGAACAGACTAGAGAGCCCAGATATAAACCCAAGCATATATGGTCAATTACTGTACGATAAAGGAGCCATGGATATACAATGGGGAAATGACAGCCGCTTCAACAACTGGCGTTGGCAAAACTGGACAGCTACATGTAAGAGAATGAAACTGGGTTATTGTCTAACCCCATACACAAAAGTAAACTTAAAATGGATCAAAGACCTGAATGTAAGTCATGAAACCATAAAACTCTTAGAAGAAAACATAGGCAAAAATCTCTTGAATATAAATACAAGCAACATTGTCCTGAATGCATCTCCTCGGGAAAGGGAAACAAAAAAAAAATGAACAAATAGGATTACATCATGTTAAAAAGCTTCTGTACAGCAAAGTACACCATCAACAGAACAAAAAGGTATCCTACAGTATGGAAGAATATATTTGTAAATGACATATCCGACAAGGGGTTAACATCCAAAATATATAAAGAACTCACATGCCTCAACACCCAAAAGGCAAATAACCCTATTAAAAAATGGGCGGAGGATATGAACAGACACTTCTCCGAAGAAGAAATTCAGATGGCCAACGGGCACATGAAAAGATGCTCCACATGGCTAATTATCAGGGAAATGCAAATTCAAACCACAAAGAGATAGCACCTCAAGCCAGTTAGGATGCCAGCATAGAAAAGACTAGGAACAACACATGCTTGCAAGGATGTAGAGAAAGGGGAACCCTCCTACACTGCGGTGGAAATGTAAACTAGTTCAAACATTGTGGAAAGCAATATGGAGGGTCCTCAAAAAACTCAAAATAGAAATACCATTTGACCCAGGAATTGCACTGCTAAGAATTTACCCTAAGAATTCAGGAGCCCAGTTTGAAAAAGACATATGCACTCCTATGTTTATCACAGCACAATTTACAATAGCCAAGAAATGGAAGCAACCTAAGTGTCCATCAGTAGATGAATGGATAAAGAAGATATGGAACATATACACAATGAGATATTATTCAGCCATAGAAGAAAACAAATCCTACCATTTGCAACAACATGGATGGAGCTAGAGGGTATTATGCTCAGTGAAATAAGCCAGACGGAGAAAGCCAAGTACCAAATGATTTCACTCATCTGTGGAGCATAAGAACAAAGCAAAAACTGAAGGAACAAAACAGCAGCAGACTCACAGAACCCAGGAATGAACTAGCAGTTTCCAAAGGGAAAGGGACTGGGGAGGGTGGGTGGGAAGGGAGGGAGAGGGGAAATGGAGGGTATTGCGATTGGTACACATAACGTGGTGGGCGGTGCAGGGAGGGTGGTGTGGCACGGAGAAGGCGGGTGGTGACTCTGTGGCATATTGCTGCGCTGATGGACAGTGACTGTGGTGAGTACTTGATAATGGGGGGAATCTAGTAACCACAATGTTGCTCATATGATTGTATATTAACGACACCAAAAAAAAAAAAGATTCTTTTTCCAAATAAGGTAACGTTTACAGGGTCTGGGTATTAGGACATGCACATATCTCTTGGGGAGCCACCATTCAACTTGCTGCATGAGTATAGTCAGAAATCCTTTTGAGTCAGTTTTTCAGGAGAATGTTTCAATGCTCAGTGATAGCAGATGTCTGTGAATGAAAGGAGCATGAATAACTTGACTATTAGCCCATTACTGAGTGGTTTTTGTGATAAAAGGTGCACCATTGTTAGACTGCTAATGGTCCAGAAAGCCATACACTGTGTACAGATTAGTTTTAAGAGCACAGCGGAGGAGGCTGGAGTCAGCTGATCAGACTTGAACAGCAATACTGTAATGTGAGAAAGTATCTGTGGCAGTGAAGGCCCACTGATAGACCTGGGAGGGGGGTCAAAGAATCCATATGGTCCGTCAATCAGAGTGCATGGAAGCTAAGCAGGTGCAATGTGGCCTTACCCGCCATCAGACAAATGGGTAAATTTATGGTAGGAATCACAAGTTCTAGCATGTAGTTGCAGCCTCAAGACATTGAATCCTTTGTGCCCAATCTGTGGTGGTGGATGTGTGACCATAGATTCCTGCAGTAAAATTGACATTCCAGCTGTGTAGTCTTGACTGGCAGTTTTATTCCATCTGATCTCATCAAAGTGTTGGTCCTTATCACAAACATCTACAGGAGTGAGCCACACTGTTTTGCTGAGACAGTTCATGGCCTTAAAGAGGGATGTCCTTAATCTTCCACTCTGTAGTTTTCCAAGCAGCAGACCAAACAGCTAGGCTACACACAGACAACACTTTTAAGAATCAGTAGAAATATAATACAGGTCATTAAGTGGAATATCCACCGGAACTATGAGTTCTGTCCACTGAAAGGGAAGGTCATATGCATTTTGCCTCTGGATAGTTGAACAGCCCAGTGGACATTATAGGGTTTCAGCCAAACCATCAGTGAATCAGTTCTGGGCAAACTTTACCTGAAAGGGCCAGATGGTAAATATTTTAAGCTTATCAGTTGTGTGGTCTCTCTGGAGACTACTCAGCTCTCCCATGGTGCCAAAGTAGACAATACATAAATGAATGGGTATGATTATATTTCAATGGAATTTTATTTACAAAAACAGATGGTCAGGCTCCAGGGTGTAGTTTGCAAACCCCTGATCTAGGGGAACCTCAGCAGATCTAGGGCCCCACTGAGCCAGCAACTTTGCTTCAGGTGGTAGAGTGGGGAGCAAAATTTTCCCCCATCCCCAAGAATAGCTACAACTTTTACATGCAAAGCCAAGATGCTGCTGAGGCCAGGCTGCTTGCATTCTTGAATATACCATTTCCGCTTGGTAAGCAAGGGCAAGTCGGGCTCTTCCCGCCTTTGCAGTTGTTGAGTCTAAGTTGACCCACTCACAGTCAGAATGTCAGAATCAAAAGATCCCCATGAGTAAGGCATTCAGCGTTGACAGCAGCTAGGTATCAAGTTAATACCTGCTTTTCAGAAGTGTGCCTGGTAGTGTATCCAGTAGCCATGTCTAAAATCCTAAAGTGAAATCTAGTTGAAGACTACCTCCCTTCCGCAGAGGTTCCACTTTGCAAAATTAGTTATAAAGACTTATAGCTGCTCAAAGGGATCAACGCCTTTTTTCGTTTTGTTTTTCTTATTTATTTATTTATTGAAGTATAGTTGATATACAATATTATACTGGTTTCAGATGCACAATATGGTGATTTGACATTGATATGCATTGCTAAATGCTCACCCCAGTAAATGTAGTTACTAGCAGTCACCATATAAAGATACTACAATGTTACTATATTATCTTTGCTGTACTTTTCATCTCCATAATTTATTTTTTAATTGCAAGTTTATCCCTCTTTACCCCCTTCACAAATTTAGGCATCCCTGGACCCTTCTCCCCTATGGCAACCACCAGTGTATTCTCTGTGTTTATGAATCTATTTCTGTGTTTTTGTTTGTTTGCTAGCTTAGTTTTTAGACTCCACATATAAGTGAAATCATACAGTATTTATCTTTCTACATCTAATGTATTTTTTCCTTTGCATTTCCTTGATGATTAGTGATGTTGAGCATCTTTTAATGTGTCTGTTTGCCATCTTATAGGTCTTCTTTGGAAAAATGTCTATTCAGGTCCTCTACTCACTTTTTAATCAGACTAGTGTTATTATTATTATTTTGTTGTTGAGTTGTATGAGTTCCTTATAAATTTTAGGTATTAACTCCTTGTCAGATATATCATTTGCAAATATATTCTCCTATTCAGTAAGTTGCCTTTTCATTTTGTTGATGGTTTTCTTTATTGTGTAGAAGCATTTTAGTTTGATGTAGTCCCACTTATTTTTGCCTTTTTTTCCCCTTGCCTAGGGAGACATATCCAGAACATTACTAATACCAGTGTCCAAAAGTTTACTGCCTATGTTTTCTCTTAGGAGTTTTATGGTTTCAGGTCTTTAATCCATTTTGAGTTTATTTTGTATAGGTGTAAGATATGGTCCAATTTCATTCTTTTGCATGTAGCTGTCAAGTTTTCCTAACATCATTTATTGAAGAGAGTGTCTTTTCCCCATTGTATATATTTGCCTCCTTTGTCATATATTAATTAACCATATAAGTGGATTTATTTCTGGACTCTCAATTCTTTTCCATTGATCTATGTGTCTTTTTTTGTGCCAGTACCATTCTGTTTTGATTACTGTAGTTTCATAGTGTAGTTTGAAATCTGGGAGTGAGATACCTTTAGCTTTGTTCTTTTTCAAGATTGCTTTGGCTAATAGGTATTTTTTGTGGTTCCATACAAATTTTAGGATTAATTCTTCCAGTTCTATAAAAATGAAATTGGTATTTCAGTAGAGATTGCACTGAATCTGCAGATAGCTTTGGGTAGTATGTCATTTTAACAATATTAATTCTTTGTATCCATGACCATGGAATATCTTTCCAGTTATTTGTGTAGTCTCTAATTTCTTTCATCAGTGTCTTATAACTTTCAGAGTGCAAGTGTTTGACCTCCATGGTTAAATTTTTTTTTGATGGGATTGTTTTCTTGATTTTCTTTCTACTAATTGTAAGTAAATAGAGACACAACAGATTTCTGTATATAGATTCTTGTATCCTGCAGTTTTATCAAGTTCATTTATTAGTTCTAATCGTTTTTGGTGGGATCTTTAGGGTTTTCTATATCTAGTATATCATCTATAAATAGTAACAGTTGTACTTCTTCCCTACCAATTTGGATGCATCTTGTTTCTTTTCCTTGTCTAATTGCTGTGGCTAGGACTTCCAGTACTATGTTGAATAAAAGTGTTAGGAATGTGGGCATCCTTGTCGTGTTTCTGATTTTAGAGAAAAAGCTCTCAGCTTTTCACTATTGAATATGATTACTGTGGGTTTTTCATATATGGCCTTTGTTATGTTGAGGTATGTTCCCTCTAGACCTATTTCATTGAAAGTCTTTATCATGAATGGATGTTGAATTTTATCACATGCTTTTTCAGCATCTATTGAGATGATCATGTGGTTTTTATTCTTCATTTTGTTAATGTAGTGTGTCACATTGATTTATTTGTGGATATTGAAACATCCTTGCATCCCTGGAAAAAACCCCAGTTGGTTGTGATAAATTATCTTTTTAATATATTAATTCTATAATATAATAAAATATAAAGTTTGCTAATATATTGTTGAGGATTTTTGCATCTATGTTCATCAAGGATATTGGTCTGTAATTTTCTATTTTTGTAGTGTGTTTGTTTGGGTTTGGTATCAGGGTGATGCTGGCCTTGTAGAATGAAGCTTTTCTTCCTCTTCAATTCTTTGGAATAGTTTGTGGATAGTTAAATATTGTTAGAATTCACCTGTGAAGCTATCTGGTCCTGGATTATTTGTCTGTTGGGAATTTTTTTATTACTGATTCTATTTCATTATTAGTAATTAGTCTGTTCAAATTTTCTATTTCTTCCTGATTCATTCTTGGAAGATTGCATTTGTATGAATTTATCCATTTCTTCTAGGTTGTCCAATTTGTTGGTACATAACTTTTCATTATAATCTCTTATAATGCTTTGTATTTCTGTGGAGTCAGTTGTAGTATCTCCTCTTTCATTTCTGATGTTTATTTGAGTCCTGTTTTTTTCTTGATGAGTCTAGATAAAGGTTTATCAATTTTGTTTATCTTTTCAAAGAATCAGCTCTTAGTTTCATTGATCTTTTGTGTTTTTTTTAAGTCTCTATTCCATTTATTTCCTTTCTGATCTTTATTATTTCCTTCCTTCTATTAACTTTAGACTTTGTTTTTCTTTTTATAGTTTCTTTAGGCATAAAATTAGATTGATTATTTGAGATTTTTCCTGTTTCTTAAAATAGGCCTGTATCACTATAAACTTCCCTCTTAGAACTGTTTTCCTTACATCCCACAGATTTTGAACCATTGTGTTTCTATTTTCATTAGTCTCCAATATTTTTTGATGTCCTCTTTTATTTCTTCATTGACCCATTGGTTGCTTAATAGCATGTTGCTTGACCTCCATGTGTTTATGCTTTTTCCACATTTTTTCTTGTAATTGATTTCCAATTTTATACTCTTGTCAGAAAAGATGATTGCTATGATATGAGTCTTATTAAATTTTTTGAGACTTGTTTTGTGGCCTAACATGTGATCTGTCCTAGAGAATGTTCCATGTGCATTTGAAAGGGATGTGTATTCTCCTGTTTTGGGGTGGAATGTTTTGTATAAATCTGTTAAGTCCATCTGTTCTGTTGTGTCATTCAAAGCCACTGTTTCCTTATTGATTCTCTATCTAGATGACCTATCCATTGATGTTAGTGGGCATGTTAAAATCCCCTATTATTATTGTATTACTGTCAATTTCTTCCTTTATGTCTAGTAATGTTTGCTTTATATATGTAGGTACTTCCTTGTTGGGTGCATAGATATTTACAGTTGTTTTTATCTTCTTGCTGGACTGAACCCTTTATCACTACGTAATGTCCTTCTTTGTCTCTTGTTATAGTCTATGTCTTAAAAGTCTAGTTTTCTGATATAAGTACTGTTACACCAGCCTTTATTTAATTTCTATTTGTGTGGAATATCTCTTTCCATCACTTTTAGTCTGTGTGTGTCTTTAGGTCTGAAGTGAGTCTTTTAGGCATCATTTACATGGGTCTTGTTTTTTTATCCATTGAGTTACCCTGTGTCTTTTGATTGGAAAATTTAGTCCATTTCATTTATAATAATTATTGATAGGTATGCACTTATTGCCATTTTGTTAAAAGTTTTCTGGGTTTTTTTTAAGTTATTCTCTGATCCTTTCTTCCTCTCTCACTCTCTTCCCTTGTGTGATGACTTCTTTAGTGTTGAATTCCTTTCTCTTTAATATTCTGTATATCTTTTATAGGTTTTTGGTTTATATTATCATGAGTTTCATATATGACATCCCACATCTATAATAATCTATGCTAAGTTTATGGTCACTTAAGTCTGAACAAATTCTAACCATACAACATTTTTTACTCCCCCCTCCTCCACATTTTTACACCTTTTTATTTAATGATTCCCTTAGCAAATTTTTTTTAGGAATAAGTGATTTTATTATTTTTTTAACCTTAATACTACCTTTAAAATGCTTGATCTACATTTACTATATGTTTGCTTCCACCAGTGAAAATCTTCCCCTTCATAATTTTCTTGCTTGTAATTATGTCCTTTTCTTTCCTCTTAAGGAAGTCCCTTTAACATTTCTTGTAGGGCTGATTTAGTATTGGTGATCTCTTTTAAATTACGTTTATATTGGAAACTTTTTATCTCTCTTTTGATTCTGAATGATAACCTTGCCAGTAGAGTACTCTTGTTGTAGGTTTTTTCCTTTCGGCACTTTGAATACATCATTCCACTCCCTTCTGGCCTATAGAGTTTCTGCTGAAAACTCAGCTGATAGACTTATGGGGTTTCCGTTGTATGTGACTCATTGCTTTTCTCTTGCTGCTTTTAAGATTCTCTATCTTGAGATCCATGTACTTAGTATCTGCCACTCTGTATCCCACTTTGGGCACAGAAGGTTGACCTGTATGAAGTACATCAATAGGCACTTTTGCTTCTAGCTTCTGGTTGGGGTTGGTTAGTGGGGGCTCCTGGTAGGAGTTGGAAGGGCAGGAGGAAAATCAGTTAGGGGTATTTATTCCCTCGGCTCCCTCCGTGGAAGATCACCTTGGACAGGCCCTGTCCCCAACGAGAGCACACCTCTTGTCAGTCAGTCCTCTCCTACAGTCACAGTTACCACCTTCAGGTTCTAGTATTGCTCCCTCTCCTTGCTCCTTCAGGCCCGAGATGGGTAATGGCTCCCCACTGTGGCCAGCTCTGGAATTCATTACCATACCTTTTGTTTCCCTGCAACCCTGCCTGGACCTTTTTATATAGTTAAGTTGTTAAAACCCGTTCAGTTACCTCACTTGAGCATATTTTTTTCCTTACTGGATCTCTAAAAGAATATACTATTGGGCCTTAAGAGATACTTTGTAATAAACATGGGAAAAAGCAAAGTTATAAAATATACCACCTTTATCTTTTATATAAAAATTACCATTTTAAAAGAAAATTTGACCTCAGCTATATGGTATTTAACTGATTTCAACCAAATGGATTTAATTTCATTGGATCATGATACCTAAAATTGATGAAGTAATGAAATTAATCTAAAGGGAGGGGAGCTTGTTTGAAGGCTGAAAAGACTGGTGATGTTTATGGATGATGAACACTAGAGAGTAGGAGATACTTTTTTCTACCTTTATGTCATTAATAAGTTAATAGCAAATCTATACATCAAAATTAAAATGTTCAATTATAAGATTACACAGGGTTGTAGAGGGCTCCAAGAATTATTAGGACATAAAGACTTAAAAGTATCTGGAAACCAAAGGATGCTTATTCAAAACAATTTAAATTATTTTAATGATTCATAGTATAAACACAAACAGTCTTAATACAAAATGACATAATGATCCTGACTAGTAAAAGGAAAGCTTTATTGAACAGAAAAGGGTTAAAATTGATACACCATTTCTTCTGGGAAACTCAACTACTGAAAAATAGAAGAGCAAATTGATTAATAGGTGGCTTTGACAATGGTTTTATGCTTTGGTCATGGCAGACAGTGTAAAGGGTGATGGAAATCCTACCAATTAAAATTCATAACATCTTAATCAACCTGGAGAATTTTGGATAATAAAAACAGGTTTATTTTGATGTGACGCTGACATGTTACATTAGTTTCTGTCTCATCTAATAGTGTCATTTAAAAACAAAATATTTGGACAAAATAGGAAAGTCCATTCCTTAACCCTTTTTTTCTGCAAGTAATTGTATACAGAAAGAATATGGTTGCCTGTTCAGTTTTAAGCTTATTTAGAAGAAACAGAGCAGAATTGAATAATTATGCAGGTAATTGAATCCCTGAGTCTTTCTCTTCATACAGAGAATCCAAATAATTAAAGAAGGGATGAATTATCCAGGTAAGGATCTCATTTCTGGACCTTGCTTTAGTAATTGCAGATTAAAATTCAACCAGCATTTATTGAACAGCAGCTGATTCTAAGGTTTTCCATATGTTGTCTCAGTTAATCTTCCTAACACCTTTATAGTATAGGTGTCAATGCATCTCCCAGGTGAGGAAACTCAAATTCAGAGAGGTTTATAACTTGCCATGATGTTGGATTTGAGGTCACGCACCCTTACTTTATGTCTGGCAAAGTCCTCTAAACCATGCAGACAAATAAATGAGAAATGAAACTTGAACATGACTGTCAAAGCCACAAACCCCAGGTAAACACCAGCAACCTAAGAGTGAGTTTCCTCCTCTGAAGTTCTAACTGAAAATGCCTTGAACACTGCTGAGGAGCCTATTCTCAGACACTCTCAGAGAAGAGGAGAGAGGAAGTTCACATCAGAATTGCTTTGTTTGCATCTGTTACCTATCACTTTCTCTAGAAACTATTTACCTTTTTTACTGATTTTTTGAGAAATAGAGGAAATATTATGACATTAAGTGGTCAGCAGTTAAAAAGTGACTCATGATCTGTCTAAGAAATATAGACAAGCTCTCTGGAAGACTGTATTTCCCTTTACCAGTGTTACATACAGGTACACATTTTATTTTACATATAGAAGATCAAAACTCTGAAAGGGAACAAAAGACAACTTAAAATTTCAATGCCCTAAGAAAAATGTATCCAAAGAGACAATTCTTTGGCATTTACTGTCTCCTATTCACAAAGAAAAGAATGTATATGATTGAAAATATGAGAAAACTGAAAGGAGCAGTAGGTGGAGAGAGACAGAACAGAATAGTGTTGTCTAGAAAAGAGCAGATGGTTCTCAGTTGGTAAGAATTCCAATTGCATTCCAGTGGTGTGTGACATAGTAGAACCAAAGTAAATGACATATTGGTCCAGAGAGAAAACTACTATAACTATAAGCTGGCCAGAGAAATGAAGAGCCATAGAATGTATTCAAAGAAACATGGTTTTTTCATTTGCATTTTCACATTGGTTTGACTTTGTACATCACATCTCTAGTTTCTGGTACATTAAACAATGAAATGAAATTCATTCTAGACCCTCACTCAGCGACCCACCCAAAATCTGTCTCAGCAGGTGCCCGGCAGCAACCAATCTATACAAAAGTTCAAGGAAACCCAGAGGTTTGTGATGTTTATCCCCATTTCCTATCTCAGTTCATAAACTGCAGTGGCCTTCATCAGAAATAGTCTTGAGTGAAACCTACATTTTCTTGTTTTTTCTTTATGTCAAGAAGCTACTAGAGTAAAACAAAGAAGAATCAATTAGTCTTTCTGGATAAACCAATTAGAAAGAAGGCAGTTTCTATGTTTATTTGTTCATCCTGCACTTGTTTGACCCACGACTAGTCATTTTCAGACCTATGCCAGGTGCTGGGAGTTCTGAGGAATGGTGCGAACCGTTTTCAACCTAGTCACAGAAACAGGACACACAACACACTGTAGTTAGAGTACCTCACAGATAAGAATGCCAGTGTAGGGTGGCACAAACATAGATGCTTAAAACCTTTATATTTTAAAATATGCTGTTCCATGACTTTATGGTGCTGTTTCTTGCACCTAAATGTGTTGCAAATCCAATTGGTGTCTGGCCACAGAGCATTGCCTGTAACCCTCCCCTGTCTGTAATTCTGAGATCACATCTGGGCAAACTGAAAATGGTCTTTGTCATGTGGGACAGCTTTGATAAGCAATGCTCCCTTATGGTAAAGAGATGTTCACAGCCTCTTACTAAGTCCCTTTTGATGTGGTGAGGTGGGTTTTTAAAGCTATTTGTGGGGGGGGAACTCAAATAAGAAACTGCCCATGAGTATGTAACACTAAATGTACTCTAATTTGTCATCTATGTCAGAAGAAGTACTATACAAGATATGCAAGAATGAGGCCAGTTTTTCCTTTTATATATCAGGAGTCCTGAAAACGGCAACTCCTGAGCACAGATGAGCGATGTTCCTTCTTTCCTTAGCTAATCTCTTCTGTTAAGTTTTCAAAGAGGGGAATATAGCTCCCTTCTACTCGCACCACTCCCATTTCCAGTGCTGGCCAATGCCTCCCTGGAGGAAGGGGCTATGGGGGGAAAGGGAAGCAGGAGGGGAAAGTGTCTTTCAGCTTTTTCTCTGCAAACCTTCGTCCTGATGCAGAGATGGCAGGTGTGGCAAATAGAGGTATTCCCCTGCCTCTTTGCCACCCTTTTATTCTATTCTCTCTGCCTTGCAGTGGGTCACAGGAGGTCACCAAGTGCATAATCCATCATGGGATTTTGATAGCATACCCTCAGCCCTGCTGGAGGAAGATACCAGCTCATTAAGGGCTTTCAATACAGTGGAGGAACCACATTCTACATGAACCAAATTATTTCTCCCTTGGTTGTGAGGTGTATTAAGGTTGAAATGGATTTCCTAGAGGCTGTTACAGGATCCTATCTAGACACCTTGAAGAAGAGAAGTAATACTACCGGTGTCTAATGCCAGATTGGGGGAGGGAGCTAACTTCAGAGTCCCCAGATTTTCTTCCAGCTTTTAGGCCTCTATTACATTTCTACTAGGTGTTCATCACAAGTGTTTTCTGGAAAATATTAGCTATGAAGTGAAACAAATTGCTGATCATTTACTTTCACTTAGATCACCTTTGGCTATATATCATTGTTGATGAGAAATAACAAAATTAATGGAAACTGTCTACTGAAGAGAAATAGGTACCTACCTTTCTGCTCCCTGTGGGCTTTCATAACTGGAAGAATCAGTTACCAGAAAGCCTGTTGGGGAAAATTAAGTTAACAGACAAAAACAAGAAGAAATGATCTTTAAGTCAGTGACCCCATTCTCTCCCCTTCTAAACAGCTACAACCACACTCAACATTTCTATCGACTTAAGTGAAAATGTGAATTGGGCCCCGAGTTCCCATTGATTAATCACACTGAGAGACAAATCAGCCAAGAAACCAATTGAATTAAAAGGCTTCTTTATTTGCTGAACAAGATAAATAAAACCTAGGAACAATCCTTTAACATAGTTATGACTCAGTTGTAGACACTCAGCACAAAATGATCCTGAGGCTACAGAGAGAAATGACAGCTCTCATTGTTACTGTTAACATTATTAGTTGCTATTATTACCACATTTTAGGAAAAGCTCATAAAAAAATAGATCTGCCACAGTCAAACTTACCTCAAGAACTTAAAATACAGTTAAAGAAAAAAGAAAAATTCAGGCTTCCATGATTGTGCTTTAATTAAATTAATGTTTAATACATTCTGCTAACATAACGTCTTGGCCTGTGTCTAAAAGGCTACATGGACTTTTACATATTCAGAAAAGGAAAAGGAGATAAAGAAATGCAGCAAAATAAGTACCATTCTAGTTGATAATTACCTATCACACAATACAGTAATTTTCAATTAACTTGGTCACAGTTTAATTAAAACCTAAATTTTATTTAATCAGATCTCCAGGAAGCTAGTAATTTGCATTTGCTTTGTGCTTAGACTGTGTATTTTGTTCACTTCCAGTTGTCATTACCAGGTAATTCAATAATGATTGCTTGTGAGTAAGCCCTGATAGTCACAGGATTTACCAGTTCACTATACAATGACCTCTGCTAGAATCTCCTTAGGTTTCTGTAACTTGTTTTATTCATGAGGCACTCATGTTCCAGGAGGCCAAATATAGTTATCAGTGGCAAAGGTCAGCACCTGTCTTTAGACAGCTCGTAAGTCAGTGATCCTATGAGGGGTTATCACCTTGCATTATGCACTATGAACTGAATGTACAGGAAAAGCAAACAAGCCAAAAAAATTAATGAAAAGCAAGTGACTGTTGAAGTCTGTGACCTGGTTTGGAGAGACCCATGCCCTCATACGGCCTCCCACCCAGTCTTGCTTCCTTTAGGTTCTGTTCCCTACCAAAGATCTACCTGATCAATTTTCCAAAGACCAATCTGATCCTGTTACTGTCCTCAGGATAGCTGAGTCCAAATACCTCAGCTCTTCAGACTCTACAGAGTGTGGTCCCAGTTGCATAAATCCATTCTCCAGCCTCATCCTCAACACCTCATATGCTGCTGGCTCCAGCCTTTGTCCCCATCTGCACCATCACCTCCCCCACTTTGTTTGGCCATAGTCTACCTGTACTTCAAGTTCTCCTCCATAAAACTTATCAGAACATCCTAGCCCTCAGCTCTTTCCCCCTTTCCCATTCATGGTACTTTCTACTTTGGCAAAGATTTCATTTATCAATCAGTCTGCCAAATTAAATAATTGGTTTCCTGTACCAAAGGCCACAATTTATACCTTCTTGATATCCCCAGGCCCTAACCTAGTACTATTTTTCCCTACCTAGTAGTTCTCAGCAAGTGTTAGTCTGATAGACAATGTTAAAAATGGTAAATAAATGATTATGTAATGCCTTAAAATATTTGAACATGCTGATATGTACAGCCATTGCACTTTTAAAAATTTGCTTATGTCGTGCCTCTCCCAACCACACTATATTTTCTTTGAGATACAAATCAAGTCTTCCACTTTTTTGTTTAATTCCAAGTTTTTAGCATAGCACTGTGCAAGCTGTAGAGATTTACTAAATAATTGCTGGTTTAATTTAATTTTATATAGCTGACACAAATATCTGCAAAATGAAATACAAATATCCATGTCACTGTTAAGACTATAGGTTAATTATTCTTCTTCAACAATGTAAGTAGACTGTCCTTGTATTAACATTTCACTTCTCAATCTAATGAGTTATTTATTTAATTAATAGCTGTATGCCCATTAGAATCCATTAGCATATCAAAATTGTTTTTCCTGAGACTTGCCAAAAAAATTAATTGTACATGTGTTTACGGCTCTTAATTGTATTACTTTAAGATGTATTACATCTCTTTGACCTAGGAGTCCCTAATTAAGGTAACAAATTAAATATACAAAGCAATAGTTTTATGACTCATTTGTAAAAGCAAGCATAATATATGAATTTGCTGATATTTTTTATCTTTTCTACTGTAAATCAAGGTAAAATAAATCCATTTGATCCTATAGGACTTTGTCTTGCAAAGATAATAAATACATAAATGCATGAAGATACATTTGGGTTCATGTTAGTTGTGTTTCCAGGAGTTTCCACGATTTAGTTTTAGGTGGTTGACTGTTTCTTAGAGTTTTTCGTTGCTCGTTGCTTCTGGCACATCAGCAGAAGAAGGGGTTGGTTAATATGTCATTCTTAGCTATATTAAAGTTCTATGTTGGAATCATCTTGGCTTCTACTCCCTACAAACCCTACAAACAGTATATTCTCTATTGAGATGAGAGCCTGCTAAGCAAAAACAAAGCTAAACAGCAGCAGACAAAACAAATTAGTGTTCAAGTCAACCTCGCAAGCAAATGAACAGTCATTGCTTTGAATTTGGACAGACTGAGCTTAAAATGGCTGCTGTGAGACACATTGAAGCATTTGATGTCATTCACCCTGTTTCTTGGAACTCATGTGCTGAAACACTTCACTTCATCTTGAAGCAAATAAATTAGACAAACATGAACAAAAGAGACCGTGGTCTTGTTTTTATGAGATATTCAGTCCACAGTCTAGTCTCTCACCACTCCTATTCCACTTAGGACCAGATCACTTAACGAAATTATTGAATTATTCAAGAAGCACTTCTCATCAGCCCATCAGTCACTGTTTAGAAATTTATATTTCACAAGATCAATAGTCTCATGAGGACTTTGCTGCCTATATTGCAGAGCAGCAGCATCTGTCAACATTGAAACTTGGGAAATCTTTTATATGACAATGTATAGAAGCATCTTATATGCAGAGACCTTTAAAAAATTCCTATGATTGCCTCTTTACTGCACCATATTTGACACATTTAACAGTCCAAGAAAAGGGCAGACTTAACAAAACTCACTCACATTCTTAGCAACCAAAACCATCATGGATGCAGTATTCTTACCATCTGAATCAGCCAGACCTGGAGAGTGCCCAGTGCAGAAAAATTTCTGGTTTGAATTGTTCAAAGGTTTAACCCCCGACTCCTTCACCCACATGTGTGCACATACATGTTCTGTGTGCCTTCAAAGCTAAAAAATCAAAGATCCAGGAGCATATAATCATATCAGTCGACACCAGACGTTTTTCTTACAGTCCATTTTCCAGTACAGACATACCTCCTGTGTTGCACTTTGCTTTATCGTGCTTCCCAGGCTTGTGGCAACCCTGTGGAGAGCAAGTCTATATCAGCACCATTTTTCCAACGAAATATGCTCACTTCATGTCTCTGCATCACATTTTGATAATTCTCGCAATATGTCAGTCTTTTTCGTTATTTTTTCATGGTGACCTGTGATCAGTGATCTTTGATGTTAACCATTCTAATTGTTTGGGGGCACCAACAATCATATATGCCCATATATGATGGCATACTTAACTGATAAATGTTGCCTGTGTTCTCCTTGCTGCTTCGACCAGCCATCTGTGGTTGTCCTGTTACTCTCCCTCCCCTGGGCCTCCCTGTCCCCTGAGTCACAGCAATATTAAAGTTAGGCCAGTTAGTGACCCTACAGTGGCCTCTAAGTGTTCAAGTGAGAATGAGAGTTACACATCTCTCACTTTAAACCAAAAGCTAGAAATAATTAAGCTTAGTGAGGAAGGCATGTCGAAAGCCAAAACATTAGTCAAATTGTGAATGAGAAGAAAAGTTCTTGAAGGAAATTAAAAGTGCTAAATTAAAAGTAAGCACACAAATGATAAGAGAGAAAAAGAGCTTTATTGCTGATACAGAGAAAGTTGTAATGGTCTGGATAGAAGATCAAACCAGCCACAACATTCCCAGAAATCAGGAGGAGATGTCTTTCTCAGAGGGTAGAGGGAAGATGCTGCAGGAGACAGAATTTTTGCCAGAGATGTCATGTGCAAGGTGGAAGGAAATTCTGCTTGTAGAATTGCTCAGAATAGTAAAGATAATTTCCACTGAGGTTTTCCCCAAGAGCCATTTGACAAGTGGTTTAAATTCAGTTGTGTCATGCAAGGTAAGAACATCACAGCAAATGTGTTTGGCCAGCAGGTTCCAGAGTTGGTATAGAATCCACATGAAGGTGTATTCTATTTTCACCTCAAGGAGGTGGTGCAAAGGGTGCCATCGACTGAATGTTTGTGTCCTTCCAAATTCATATGTAGAAACCTAACTCCCAATGTGATGGTATTTGGAGGTGGGGCCTTTGGGAGCTGATTAGGTTGCAAGGGTAAAGCCCACATGATTGAGATTAGTTCTCTTATAAGAAGCCCCAGAGAGCCCCCTTGCCCCTTCCACCGTGTCAGACAGAGCAAAATAGGCCATCTATGAACCAGAAAGCAGGCTCTCACCAGACATTCAATCTGTAGACACCTTGATCTTGGACTTCTGAGGCTTTGCTTCGAGAACTCTAAGAAATAAATGTTTGTTGTTTGAGCCACCTGTAGTATGTGGCGCTCTGTTAGAGCAGCTTAAATGAACTAAGAAGGATTCTTGGGAAAGCATTTTACTCTGCTGAGAATTTGTGGAAATCAGTTCCAACCATTAGAACATTACAGCTTCAGATGAGTTTTAACAGATGTTCCAAAATCTCTTCTAAAACATAGACGTACACAAGGTGAGCTAGGGTCCATTCTTCTGAAGTCAGTCATTAGACTAGTGTTCTTGGAGGAAAAAAAAAAAAAAAAATTCCACAAACCACTGCAACCTATTCAGTGCACTGCACCAGTGTGTGCTAGTGGTTGATTACTCATTCTTTATGGAATGTCTCCAGTGTGTCAGGCACTATTCCAGGTCTGATAACAAGCGCTGAGCAAAGTAGACAAGATCCATGCCTTAATGAAGCTACACTATGGTTGGGGAAATGGACAATATGTATATTAATGGAGAAATAAATTCAATTATTATCCAATGCTAATAAATATTATCAATAAAATAAAATAGACTAATAAAGCAGTGCAGTAACATTCTGAATTAAAAGAATCTGAAAAAAGCAATAAAACTTCCTTGAGAGCAAAAATCCATGTCCTATTACCGCTAAGACTCCTTAATCTAATGCTATGCTTAGTAGTGTGCATCTTTTTTTCTTTAACAGTTGTTGAATTAATTCTGCGTGCATAAAAAATAAGACATCAACTGACGCAGGAACTTTGAAAGAAAGGTTTAGAAATTCACCAATGAAGCTTAAAATCCTTGGTGATGAAAGGTCTAATGCAAATGGCAAGTAGCACAGGGAAGGCACTGAAGAGTTGCTCTCTGCCAAAGGTTGGAGCTTCCAGCCCTTCCCTGATCAGGCACTGATCAGATTTTGGAACATCTGTTAAAACTTATCTGAAGCTGTAATGTTCTAATGGTTGGAACTGATTTCCACAAATTCTCAGTAGAGTAAATTGCTTTCCCAAGAATCCTTCTTAGTTCATTTAGGCTGCTCTAACAGAGCGCCACAGACTACAGGTGGCTCAAAAAACTCCTTATCTGTTTAAGCCCCAGGACACTCTGTGCTCATTGGAAGGAAGGGAGCATCAGCTTTACTTTGATTCAGATTTGTTATAGCACAACATACAATTGCCTCATTACTATTGGACTTGAGGGAGATTCTAGGATGAAACCTAGATGTTAAAAGGTATTTGATGCTGAACTCTCAGCCACGTCGTAATGGGTCAGCAAAGACACTGAGTTGAGAAAGAAGTCATCCTCCCATAGACAGCAGGCTGCTCAACCAAGTGTCCCGTCCAACTTGCCAATCAGATCACATTACAGGGATGAGCAGAAAAAGAGGCCACATGTTCAAGAAGTAAGCGTTAGGTCATTTCTTTCTCTGAGTTGTCAGTATTAGCTCCTTCAAATATGTTCATTAGAGGATGTAGACTGTGGTTGTTTTTGTAGTTCATAGTTTGAGTCACACTGGTCTCTATCCATTCGCAATTAAAATTTTTTAAAGTTGTGTCCATAGAACAGAGATAAAGTTTTGCAAGCTCATTAATTAGGGCAAATTTATTTATATTGTAATAGTAATAGAAATTATTTGTTACAATTCATTGTTCATTGGCAGGAAATAACGTCCTCCCTTTTGTAGGACCCCCTCTGTCGTAGAACGCTGGGCCCAGGCTCCCCTATGTGCTTACTCATGCGCTGGCTCTGCAATCAGTGACTTCGTGATCACATCTGGATTCGGATTTTGGCTCTTTTCTCTCTTAACTGCACGAGCTTGGGGAAATAGCCTATGTTTTCTGAGTTCCTATTCCCTCCTCCATAAAATGAGGAAGACAGTATGTACTTCAAAGATTGTATGACCAAGTAGCAGTGTGTATCAGTTTGCTAGGGCTGCCGTAACAAACACCACAGACTGAGTGACCTAAACAGAAATTTATTTTCTCACAGTTCTGGAAGAGAAGTCCAAGTGCGAGGTGCCAACAAGGTTGGATTCCTCTGAGGCCTCTCCGTTTGTTTGGCTGAAGACCACCCTCTTGCTCCCCCTTCACTCGGTCAGCTGGCTGTGCACATGCAGATCCTCCGGTGTCTCTCTTCTTATAAGGACACTGGTCATATTGGGTTAGAGCCCCACCTTAAAGCCTCATTTTAACTAAATCACCCTTTTAAATATTTTATCTCTAAATACAATTACATTCTGGGAGTTGGGACTTCAACGTGTGAATTTGGGAGAACAAAATTCAGTCCATAACAATGTTCATGACGTACTTAATGAATATGAGATTTCTTTCCTTTATGCCTAATTTTCCAAATTAGGGGTTGGCCTAGATTAGCAGATCTCACAGTGTAACCATGGATCCCTGAGGGTTAACAAGTTCCTTTCAGGACATTTGTGAGATCAAAACTATTTTCACAATGATATTAACACTAAAATGTTTGCCTTTTTGTCAGTGTTGACATTTGTTTTTTTGCACTGGTGGTGTTAAAGCAGCAGTGGGGTAATGCTGATCATACATGAGATGGTTCTAATGCAGACATATAAGCTTAGTAACATTTTTGTAATTATGAATTTATTTTAATTTTTATGGCAAATGATACTGGCTTACCATTTTTCATGTTTTATAATGTTTTCCACTTTTATTGATATTAAAATATCAATTTAATGGAAACACGCAGATATAGTAAAAATGCTGACAGTTGTATGTGAAGGACTGAAATATAGGAAACCCTGATTCCTAGAATATATTTTCAAAGCAAAAGACTTATTTTTTCTAACTTGGATCTTCTCAACATTTTTACATGTTAATAATTATCATGAAGAAACAGAGTTTATTTAAATTAACAAATTATTTTCTCCACATTCAGACTATAAAGTTCCGTTTGAGGTGTGGATAATTGGTTTGGTTTGGCTACCTGCAAACAATTTGAAGTCTATTTCATTCTGGGTTTTGTGCACATAGTTCTAGTTATATTCAACAAGTAATATTACTTGTTGAAATAGAAAACATTACTTACCAATTCTTTGACTTTAAGCTAATCTTCTGCCTACAAGCTATGTGAAGCTCTGGGTGTCATTTGAACCAGGAAACATCTCAAACTCATGTTTTGTGGACAATGACTGATACCTCTGTTTCCTTGCCAATGAGGATGATGGTGTGAAAAGTGTCCTGGGAGCCAGCCCTGAGAAACAGGGTGATTAGGGGCCAGAATGCTCAAGCTGACATCACAAGACCTGGGTTCTTAGCCTGATACTGACCCAGCTTTGATCTGCGGCCCTGGACATGTCACTTAATCTCTCCAGACCTGGCTTTCCTTCTTTACAAAGCCAAGTGTTGAATTAAATGGTCTTCTGGTTTGAACAGCTTGACTCAGAAGAAAAGAGGAAACAGCTTCAGGGGAACCCTTTGTCTAGGGGACTCCAAAGCCATGGGAGCATCTGCTCCACGTGGGCACCACTCAGGCCACTGAATGTTGGTCTCTGCCTTCACAGACATGGACACCATTTCAATTTACACTGCTCTTTTATCTTCATCTGTGGCTCTGCAATGACACCCACAAAAACTTAGTATGATTAGAGGAAGGGGGCGGACACATCAGATGGGTGACCAGGCATGGCTGCCTGAGCCCCAGGAACTGTGAATTCTAATCTTGGCTCTGCTGCTGCCTCAGGACACATCATGTACCCTTTTTAAAGCCTAGACAGCTTCTGGACAACAGCATTAGCCTATCTCACAGGGCTGTTGTGAGAAATAATTTATAAAAATAACAATTTAAAAGAGTTTGCAAAATGAAGTGCTAAACTGAAACTTGCACATCATGCTGAGTATTCTTCCCCCATCCAGCTAATAAATACAAATTTGCTATTAGTTGAAAAGTCCTTAAGAATATAACTACTTAATCAATACACCAGCAGCCTGACATATTAACGTGAAGCCACAGGCCGGAGACTTGAAAGAAATTAAATTGGTGATCAGTAGAAATTGGACTGTGAGCAAGATCTCTGGAAACTTAAAATCTAGCGCACAAAACTAGAACCGCATGATAGACTTTCAGGGCCAGGTGTAGGTGATGGTCAGGTCCACCTGCTTACACACATTACTCAGACTATAGCAAATGTGAGAAGACTAACAAAAATATCTGCGGGAGCCCAGAACATTTCCACATCTACAAGACTGACATACACGTTTATAATGGACTTGAAAAGATACTTTACAAGTTGCTTTTATTACTTTAAACACATTTACCTTTTTAAATTGTTTCAATTAAATTAGGCCGTTAAAGAATTAACTAGAGGGAGGAAGGGAGAGAGAGGGGGGCACAGTTTATTTTGTTGCTCATTTCTCTTTAAGCCTGTATAAGGCAATATAGTGGGAGAATTGGATATCTATGTTGATGAAGGTGTGTGTGTGTGTGTGTGTGTGTGTGAGCACAACACCCACATAGAAATGGAATACAGCTGGAATAGTCAGTTGAGCTAGTCCTTTTTTTGAAAATCATAGTAATTCCTCCTGTGGCTGGTGTGTCAGTTTTTCTGTTTGCGTTTTCTTGGTGATGAAAGCGAGCCCCAGCTGTCTTTAGGGCAGCCTCCTTAAAGGAAGTGCTTCTATTCTGGCATAATGGAAAGCCTGAATAAGTGAATTGTAAGAGTTTTTGTCACCTGTGTCCCTCTTTACCTGCCTAACATGTCTCGCAAACCCAGCCATAGCTGTTCCTCCTAGGATAGCAGCAGGTTTCCTTGATTACCCTGTGTTCCTTTGCTGGATACAAAGGTTTAGTCATGGGCAGAGTCCCTTGACTCATTTCCATGGACTTAAGCTGAATGACAGTCTGGCACTCTGTCTTGTCTCTCAGAGTCAGCAGGAAATGGCAGCTCCACTGAGATTGGTCTGAAGGGAAAAGACAGTTTTTGCTAGACCGGCCAACCCGGACATGTCTTATCCACAGGTAGTCCATAAAATACTAAAGACTTCAGAGGTTTTAAAGGCCCCTAAACAAAGACCCTATGCCAGGCTTCTTCCAGGCTTGCCCTTCAGAGCTCTTTGTATTTATAGGCAAATGTAACTTGGGAACAGACTCCAAAGTAAGTTATCCCAAAGCCTGGGTCACATGAGCACAGTCCTGACACAAAGAGAGTGACTTCCTCTTTCTCATCATTCCTCTGCAGGGAACTGAAAAACAGCAATTCTTTGCAACTTGCAAGGCTGCTGACAAAAGAAAACTCAGAGGGAAGAGGAGAAGGTAGAAAGGAGAATCAGGCTTCTCTGATTACCAACCAGGTACGCACACAAACTGCCTGAAAATCTTCATCCGTTTATGGTTGTTAAACAAGGATCATTTTGACAGCTGTTACTCTGACATTACTTGTTGGCATCTAAAAATCTGTCAGAAGCTGTATTACAGACTAGGGATGAAACTTTCTTTTTTTTTCCAATTGTGTTTTCTCTTCTCTTTTGAAACCTAGTAACCAACAAATAACGTAATTCTTTGAGCAATGGAAATTAAACAAGTAAGATTAACATCCAGATCACTAAAATGCATCAAATGAACTAAAAATGTCATTCAAAATTGTCAGAATTTGAAAAAGTAACATGTCATTTTTGAATGAAACAAATTATTTGCAAAAGTACCACTTCAGGCACATTCAGTGAGTTTGGCTGGAGGGGCAGGGACAGTAAATAGGTCTCCAAGGAACTTCT
Organism: Smutsia gigantea; assembly: GCA_032199065.1. Lineage (NCBI taxonomy): Eukaryota > Metazoa > Chordata > Mammalia > Pholidota > Manidae > Smutsia > Smutsia gigantea. The sequence goes on along the minus strand of JAVSCE010006855.1, from coordinate 48,628 downwards.
GTCTCTCTTTAGTCAGATGGTCTGTCTCTAAAATAGTACCCTGGTCAAACCACCCCTTTTCCATTAAAAAAAAAAAGTCAAAACCAAAGGAAGAATTCCTAAAAGTTAAGAAATTGATGTTTATTTTTGCTATTGTTTTCATAGTAAATGGGAACATGAAAGAAATCTTTCATTCAGCAGCTGCATCTAATTTAATATGAAGCTCCCAGAAGAGGAGTGAACAGGATGTGATGAGAAGCACTTAAACATGGATGCTGATATTTTGTGAGGCATCTGGTACTGGTCCACCACCTAGAAATCTAAGAATCAAATTAGCAGATTCAGTTCTGCCAAAGTTATCAAATTATTGTCAAAAGGATTTTGCAAAGCAGGCTCCCCCCTTTCCACATCTGCTCTACCCATCCAGCAAAGAACCAAAAATGACCATCTATTTGAATTGTTGATAGGGTACATTTTACCAATCGCTGGTGCAGCTAAATACTGCACCTTTTACCATAAGAGTCTTCAGTTACTGCAACAGTCAACAGAGAACTCTAATAAACTAGTACACCTGTAGATCCATATAGAGGTGATTTGGATATTCTGATTCTTAAAATATTGAATTGTAAAATGTTTCTGTATTTTATAAATAAATTAAAAAGTGTGTCAAGACTTAAGTGAACACTCAAGAACTCCCACCAGCAAATCAATAAAAGCAGGACTCTCTGGGGGGCATAGGGGAGGGTTCAATGAGAGGAAAAGTGATAAGGGTTACCTGATGCTACACTCAAAGCCTTTCAAACTGCTTGAGAAGTAGTATAACTCAATCCTAGAAAAATTGCAGAGGTGACTACCAAGGACTGCCGCTCATCCGGGCTGCAGTGTGGACTCAGATGACAGATCGCTGGGCAACATCTGTTAAGCAAGAAAACTGAAATGAAAAGTTGCCGGGGATTTGCCTTGCCAATGTCTTGCGAGAGGTGAGGAATGAGAGTACCTGTGGTCTGGGATACGTACACTTTGGCTTTTTCACATGGGAGTGTCTCTCCCCTCCAACCAAGACGAAAGCTGTGGGTTCCAGAGTGCAGCAGCCATGCTGGATTTGAAGACAACTGACTGGAACCTAACCAGTGAGGCTGTGGCTCGTGTAGTTGGAATGTATGACGGTGCATCTGCTGTGAGTGGTGTCTTGAATGGAGGCCAGGAACTCTTCCGTCAGCCACAGCCATATGCTATGCGTGTGTTCATTGCTACGCACGTTTTTTTAAATTTAGCTCTTGTGGGTACGTGTTCTACATTCTTCCCCTGTGCGTGATTTTTTTAAATATGCTTTAGAAAATATACACAGTTTTTTTTCAAAGTCTTTGCTGACTCACTGGGACTTCTTTGGAATATTTTCCTTTTGAAAGCCTTAAGTTAAGTAGTCAAAAGTACAACTGAAGCTACTCTTAGTCTAAGATTAAAACCTACTGCTTAGTCTAACGTAGTCATTATGTGAGGACCTGTTAGAAAACTTCTTTTTTTCTATGTAGAAACAAACTACAGCTCTTTTTGGTGAGCTATAAATTAGTGAGAAAAGATAGACAGACAATCATCTTGGCCATTTTGGGGCCAGTTTATGTGTTAGTCTTCCAAACATGCTTCATTTTAAGGTTTAGCCAAAGGACAATATAGATTTCAATGCTGTAATTATCAGTATGACTGCCTAGCAGTATGACGACTCCCCTGCTTTAGGAAGCAGAGACTCAGACATTTCTGGTTTAAAAATTCTGGCAACTATGTTATCCAGCAGATTAACTTCCATTGCTCTTTTTCAAATGGCTGAGTAGTGAATCTAAGTCATCCCCTGGGTCAAGGTGTTGCTGGAACAAGATTGAGAAATCCAAATTCCTTAAGTTGGCTACAGGGTTCCTGGAGGCTTAGGCTTTCATCCGACTGACTTTTAGTGATTACACTTTATCATCTTTGTGTCTCAGAAAACAATAAGATGTCATTATTGTGGATGTTCACCATTATGTTCTTATTTTGCATTTAAATGAACACTTTCAAAATACTCAATTTGTCTTTCCTTTGACCCTGAAATCAAAGTTCTATTTTTCTTATCCTACAGACAGATAAGATACCTATGCTTTCATCTCACTGCTCATAAATTCTTGAGGGCCAGGACTATGCTTTCCTTCATTTTGATTTTTTCTTCTCTTCTTATCCTACTTCCTCCATGCACTTGTATTTCTGGGCATATAGAAAGCATTCTTAATAGGTGCTTTTCCTTCATCTCTCATTACCAAGCTTAAGATTTGGGAAACAGTATCAATAGTTTCTGAAATAATTGTCCTCTAATATTTTATATCATTTGAAAAAGTACATCTAGTAATGTGAAATACTGAATTTACATTATTAATATATTAGCATTCTTAACTGCTCTGAGGTACCCTTTAAAAGACAGATTGTATCAAACTTTTCAAAGGAATTAGGAGTGTTACTGGAAAAGTTGATACTTTTAGAGTGGGTGACAGAAAAATAGTTGGATGACAGCGACATAATTAATGAATTCAGTAAAATTCGGCCTGTAAAATGAGAATGAGTTAGTTTGGAAAATTATATGGAACAAACTTCTAAATATTTCACATTCAGCCAATCACCTCATCATTATGTGGCCAGCCATGAATTAAAGAAGAAGGAAAATAACCCCCAAGAAATGGCTTTGTAAAACATATTTCTAGACATCTTCCCTGAGGAAGAATAACCTTCTATTCAATCTAGCTGCTATCTTTAGGGTCACTGCATTTGGTCAAATGATAAAGGGGAAAAACCATTAGGGGATTTTTACCCAAGGCTGGCAGCCACTGAGAGCTAACACTCTGAGGCTGGGTAACAACACATTTCATGAATCTTTTTCTTAAGGCTACTATATAAACTCAACCATTCTCAAAGAAGCGTTCAGAGTAGTATGAAACATCACATGCCCGACTAACAGTGCTTTCCTATAGGGTCTGTGGCCGCCCCCCAATAATCTTCCTACCTCATGCGTAAATCTGTGATGTGCACATTAACAGCTTTGGCTCTCTCCTCTGGCCTTGAAAGCAGCAGTAATACTATGTATTTCTTTGTGATAAAGTGTTAGAGACCAAGTTACAGTTCACTTGAAAATTTTGTCATTCCGCTGTAAGAAAAGTCATTCAGTTTCTCTAAACATCCCTCAAAGTTTGGTCTTATTCCACATCTGCCTAAAATTTGGCCACCCGTCTTCTAGGAGGAGGAACATTCTCTCTTAACGCTGCGTTTGTCTCTGCGCTGCTCTCTCTCCAGCCTGTTCACTCAGCCGCTCAGTCCTGCCTCTCTTGCTCCTGAATTTCGGTCGTCCACCCCGTTGTACCCGCGCCCTCTGTCGCTGGCTTATTTCAGACCTTGCGTGCCTTGGATCACTACAGAACCGCCCTCCAACCTGCTTATATATTTAATCCTCACCGTGCTGCCGGAAGGATATTTTTAATTATTAAGTTTGAATGATTTTAGACTTACAGAGATGTTGCAGAATCAGTACAGAGTTCCCATACACCGTCCGTCCAGTATTCCCTGATACGGATCTCTTAGATGACCTCTTAGCTGATCTCAATAAGTACAATTACTGAAGGTTTGTTTTTTAACCTGAATCTCATCATGTCATTTCTTAGCTTAGAATCCTCCCATAGGGCCTCAACAACTTCAAAAGGGATGCAAATGCCTTGGTGGGCGGCAGTTGTCTTCTATAATCCCACCCTCATCTTCCACTGCTTTTCTGCCTATAATGGTTCATTTTATGGTGACTTGTCTGGATCACAAGGTGCCCAGATATTTGGTGAAACATTATCTCTGGGTTGTCTGTAAGGATGTTTCCAGATGAGATTCCCATTTGAATTTAGAGACTGATTAAAGCAGGTTTACCTCCCCAATTACCTCCCCTTACCTCCCCAATGTAAGAGGGTGTCATTTAGTCTGTTGAAGGCCTGATGAGAACAAAAGGCACAAAGGAGAATTCACTCTCTCTGCCTGCCTGCTGAGCAGGGACATTGGTCTTCTCCTGCCTTCGGAATAGGACTTGTACCACTGGTACTCTGAGGCCTTTGAGCTCAGACTGGAACTATAGCATTGGCTATCCTGGGTCTCCAGCTCACAGACAGCAGACTGGTGGACTTCTCAACCTCTGTAATCACGTGAGACAATTCCTTATAATAAATCCCTTTCTGTCCTCTCTCTCTCTCTCTCTCTCTGTTCTATTCTCTGGAGAACCCTGACTAATATACTACCTGAGCTTTACACACCTTCTGTAGGAAACTCTATTTAGTTTCTTGAATTTGTTATCCTTCTGGGCTTTTGCACTGTTTTCTCTCCCTTGGATTCCCTTCGTTCCACTCTCCACCCCTACATTTCAAAGTTTCCTGTTTTCACTTGGGTACCACCAACCTGGCCTTCAAGACTCAACTTTCTCCTGTTCTCTGACTCTCTCAGTACCTAGGCATCTGTTTGTCATATTATGGTCACAGTCTCTTATTATTTCTGCTCATCAGCTCCTCTCCTCCAGTTTCTAGGACAGTAACACATAATGAGTTTTTATTATGTCTAGCAAGGGGCCAGCAAACTCTGTCCCCCATGCCAAATCCCACCCTCCACTTGTTTTGAAAATAAAGTTTTATTGAACTCCAGCCATGCTCACTGGTTTCTGTATTGCAGCTGCTTTTGGATTACAATGGCAGAGATGAATGGCTGCAGCGGAGATTGTATGGCCCACAAGTATAAAATATTTACTATCCGGTCCTTTCCAGAAAAAGTTTATCAACCCTTAGTCTAATCTAGTAGACAAACCAAGAATCAACTGTATTTTATATTTGGTTGTCAAGGGCAATGTATGCTAGAAATCAATGGATTTATTTAAAAGAGACTTTTCTCAGTGCATTCATCATCATGATTATATATTAAAAAGTGGGAATTGGCAAAGATGTTTTAAAATAACAAATTCCAGTGGTGGCCAGAATGATTGGAAACAGTCACTCTCACGCACTGCTGATGTGAGTATAAATTAATACATTATGTCTGGAGGGCAATTTAACAATATGTTTCAAAAGCATTAACATCATGCATAACCTTTGTTCCAAAGATTCCACTCTTATGAATTTGCCCTAAGGAGTAATCAGATATGTACACAAAGATTTATATACCACCTTGCTCACTGGAGCATTATCTACAATATGGAGAAATTATACCAACTAAATAGCTAGCAGAAGACAAAATAGTTAAATAAATTATATCCACAGCCTGGGAAATTAATGTAGTTATTACAAATCATAGGAGAACACTTATTAATATAGGAAAATGCTCATAATATATTAACTGGAAAAAGCAAGTTTTAAAACTCTAAGAAGAGAATGATGCCATTTTGAGTTTTTAAATCTATGTAATATGTGCACAGAAACAGACAAAAAGACTGAGAGGAAATATGGATGAAGATGAACAGGAATTATCTCTATTATGTCTGATACTTATTTTCTTTGTTGTTCATTTCTGACTTTCCTACAATAAACCTATATGACTTTGGCAGTTATAATTTTTTTAGAAAGAAAATTGTGCAGTTCTCCCACTCCCTACGACTTGGAAGGATTCTCACATTTTTAAGTTATATCATTTCAAATAAAAAAGGTAAAATTAAAGATGTTTTGGGCTGAACTGAGGTCAGAAGCTAAGAAATGCCTTCTTCCACCACCTATCCTCACCCCAAGAGAATCAATACCACTCCGCTGGAGCACTGGACCAGGAGAAGGAAAAATGCTCCCATGGGTATGCCATGATTGGGGTAATTTGTTGCCTAGGGTTAACCACAATGAAGTTTAACCATAGATTGGTGGCAAAAAAGGTTGAAATCTGTAAATTTGGGGGGATACAGAGAGTGGGATGACCTGTCCACCTAATTTCAAGTAACTAGTTTTATTGACTTTTTCCTCCACTTTCAGCTGGATATTAAGTATTATATACACACGATATTTAAGAACAGCCAAACACATAGTTGACTTGCCAAGGGACAAGGAAATTTGGCTCTAGAGCACCAAACAACTGCAATGAATGACCTGTGTGTGCGTGTGTGTGTGTGTGTGTGTGTGTGTGTGTGTTGAAGTTGTGTGTGGGAGTAATATTAGGGCCCAGCTGGAACATCCTCATCAAGAAATGCATGGACTCAGTTTTTTGTCTGGGTGATTTGTATAGCCTTTGTTTTAAAAAACCTAGTTGACGTATTGGTCACTATTTTCCAGGACCCTCGAGTGTCTCCTTATTTGGCCTGAGTCAACCTGCCACCACTCCAGCCAGCCCCTCCACATTGCCTCCTATCCCTTGTTCCTTGCTGTAGCTTCCCTACTTTTCAACTTCTCTACTTTCTCTTTTTAAAATATGCTTATGACTAGGGCCTGCTAAAAACAGTAAAGGACAAGGTTTCTCAGAATGTGGTCTAGGTATCAGATTTAACCAAAGAGCTTGCCTAAAAAGAAAATCCTGGGACCCCAACCCAGACATACCAGATCAGAATCTCTGAGACGGAAGGATCTGTACCACCACCAAGCTCCCCAGGTGATTCTCCTCAATATCAAAGTTTGAGAACTCTTAGGTCAATGAGTTATAGCATTTCCAGGTATATCCATCTGCACTGAGTCTTTGGGAAGATAAAATGACTCAAAACATAAATGTAAAGGCTAAATTCTCAAGGACTGGTGAAGAATATTTTGGGAGAGGGTGGTACCTTTTGGCTTATTCTCTTTGTCATCCCCAAAAGTCACATCTGCTCTGCCTTCACTTAAGAGAAGCACTCAGCATGTTCTCTGAGGGAAGGGAATGCAGCTGGTCCAAAGAGGAATTAAATAGTAAAGCCACATTGATTGTTAACGTCTTTAAGAATTTTGCACTTTTCGAGTACTTGATATTTAAATTTTTTCTCTTGTTTTCAAGCCCTAGAAGTATCAGTTCTGCATTCTGTAGGGATTATTTTTTATTTTACTATTCTACTTATCCATTTATATTTTTAACTCATTCTTTAATCAATCCCACCCTTCAAAAAATTTTGATTGAAATAATCCCATGGCTAGGATTGCTGACTGGAGTTTGGTCTTTAAAAACTTAATTTGAATGAATGTGTTAGGGGCTGGAACAGGGTATGGCGTTAAGTTCAGGGAAGCATTATCGTTCTCTCAACAGTGGGCAAAAAGGGATCTCTTTTGGAGGAAACAACATTTCATTTTTCTTTCATTTGCATTCATATCTACATCAGTTTCAAGTGCAGTGATTACAACTCTGCAACTATAGCGTCAACTTCAGTCTGCAATTCTGGGAGAAAAAAATTGAACATTATAATGCCACATTATTTTAAATTACCAGTAGATTCCATTACATATTCTACTGCTGCACAATAACCTTTATCTAGCCACCATCTTACTTATTCTCAGCAGTTTCAGAGGTGATCTATGGTTCTTTATGAACATGACACTTGACAAGGTACAGACTGCTGAGTCTGATCTTAATAGGAGTTGAAAGATATTCATCAGACTCTTGCCTCTCTAAGCTTCTGCAGCAGATAACAAAATTGTGAAATGCTACATTTGAAAGACCAAAGATTGACAAGTTCATGGTTATTCCTATTTTCTTCATTCGGAGGACATTTTGGTATTGCTCTGATGGAAACATCTGTGCAAATGAAGGTATCATAAAAGCTTTCCCTAATAAACTATAATGCTTCCAGACCCCCAGGTCAGACGGAAGCACTACAGCTTCTGTTGCCATGTAAATGTGACAAGCTGTAATGGCAGCTCTAGTTGTTCATGCCTGAATTAAAAATTCATTCTTGCTGAAGACACTGCATTAATAGGGTTCTGCTTGTGTGTATGTATGTGTGTATGTATGATCATTAAATGGATGGCATTAAAAGGAATGGAGGTAGTCAAACACTTTTAAATCAAATGTTGTAACAAAGAGGAAGTTTAAAACAGACCCATGACATGTTAAGTACATGATGAAGAATGTGTGTGTGTGTGTGTGAGTGTCTATGAAGTGTTTAAAAATCCAGACATCTGATACTAACAAATACTTTTCTGGTCTTCTGTTAGGAAAATGGAAGATAATTTTCTGTTTGCATTTTCTCTGCATATGTGTAAGTACTATGTATGGGTTTTAAATTTCAAGCCCTTTATATAGAGCCATCAAATCTTAGAGAATTCTGGTGGAGTAGGAATAGTTAGTGTTCTAATATGTATGTTCAACCAAAAATAAGATTAAATGGGGAGTTTTTATGACTTTCTAAAATTGAGGAAAGTCAAGAGGTGAGAAAGAATGAGGAAAAAAGTGGTGATGGCAGGTAACTTAGAACTCAGACTTTCTGAATACTCTAGGCATTATAATCTAACATGTGCTGCCAGCAGGAGCCCGAAAGCTTTAAGGAATAACTTAACCAATAAATAACTCTCAAATACAGACTCAAAGTAAACTTAGTTGGGGTGCCAGCCCAAGACAAAGAAGACTAAATTTAACAGGATATAAAATATTATATTTGGTCTCAAAAAATCAAATATATATATAGACTGGAAGAGACTTGACTGAATAGCAGTTCACTATAGAAGAATGTGTGAGACTTATACTTTGGCCACAACTTTAATATAAACTAATCATAATAGTAAGATGGTAGGTAGCAACTTGGATTTTTATAGCAGTCTTTGGTCAACAAAGCATTTGCATGTATGTTATCTCATTTGATCCTTCCAAAGATGATGTGAGATAAGCGTTTTAATCCATAAATATAAAGATTCAGAAAAACAAATTTAGGAAAGATTAAGAGCCGGTTTCTGAATAACATACCTAGAATTTGAGAGGTCAGTAAACTAGAAGCAGGATAAGTCACTAAAATGTATTGAGCATCATTTATGAAGTAAATTCTTTATATATATTACTTCAAATAAACCTCAGTATAATACTATAGATAATGTTGGTTCCAATTTATAGATTTAAAAAATTAAGGCTCATATATTTGCTTAAAATCAGAGTAATAAGTAGTTGTAATGGGTTGAATGGTGGCCATCAAAAATACCAGGTCTTATTCCCTGCAGCCTGTGAATGTTACCTTATTTGGAAAAAGGGTCTTTGCAGATGTGATTAAATTAGGGATCGTGAGATGAGATAATCCAAGGTTATCAGAATGGATCCTAAATTCTATCACAATTGTCCGTGTGAGAAAGAAGCAGAGGGAAGTGTACACACTGAGAAGGTTATATGACAAAGCAAAGAGAGATGCAGCCACAAGACAAGGAATGCCAATAGCTCCAAGAAGCAGGAAGGGCAAAAAAGGATTCTCCCCTAGGATTTCTAGAGGTAGTGTGGCCCTACTGATACCTTGATTTCAAACTCTTGACCTGCAGGAGTGCGAAGGAATACATTTCTGCTCTTTAAAGCCACCCAGTTTCTGGTAATTTGTTATGGCATCCCAAGGAAACTAACGCAGTGGTGGAGGCAGAGTTACAGCCCATAGTCGCTAGACTCTAAAGTCTGTGTCCTTTGCATTCTGGAGATGCTAAAAATAAAAGACTGCAGAAGTCAGAGGGAAGATTGGGGAAATGGGAAAAGGCTAAAAACTGTCTTCAAATAGGATATCGGGGGCAGAAATATGGAGAGAGAGAGCGCTCTACACTGCCTTCTGAACTATCCCCGCAAACTGCAGCATCAAGACGGAAGACCTAGAAAGAATGACCTCACAGGCACAAAGAGCAAATATCAAACTAAACATGAATTCAATTAAAAATGTAATTTTAAAACCAAAGGAGAACTGAGAGAAGAAATACAATAACAAAAAAGCAGAAACTCACAGGCAAGGGTAAACTAACATATCCATGGTTTAAAAAGAGAACGAAGAGGAAATGATAATTGTAAGAGAATATGCCAGTGTACTAAAGAATGCTGGGACCACTATCGAGGAATGAAAATATTACCTATAAAGAGAATATCTGAAGCAGAATAAAGAACTAGTTATGTATTAGAGAAACCAACACAGCCACACCCTCTAGAAGCAAAATAACACAGACAAGATGTTAACAGGAAGAGGGTGGGCTTAAAGAATTATTTTAATGTAGAAGAGGACAAAGCCAAGTAACGGGATTAGACTTGTTCTGTTTATTTGTAGAGGTCTCAACCACACTAATGAAAGGGAAATTATAAGAAAGCCATTTTGGCTCCATAAAAGAAAGGCATTTTAAACAACTAGAAGTTTTCAGCAATGAAATGAGCTCCCTTGTGTAAAAGTGACCTCCCTATTAAAAGAAATATGACAATGCTGGGTGACCATCTGTCAGAAATACTATAGATGAGATTTTAGCATTTCCAGCACTAAGAAACTATTATTTGAAAAAAACACATAAACTGTAAAAGATAATTCATAAAAATGTTTGAAGTACCACTAATTTTGATTATGTTTAACATTTCTCTAAAATGAATCGAGATATAATTTAAATCTAAATATTTAATTTACCTTAAAACACAATGGTGGCTAATCAAAGTTTTCAAATGGATATATACAGTTAACATATTTTGGTGAAAATTAACATGTAAGTAGAGGTTAAATAGCTACTCAACTACATTAATATAATCTATATTTTGGAGAAGCATTAGAAGTCATCTTATAAGTTTTCTTAGAAGTAGCACCTGAGGATATGGTGAAAAGGTAGAAGCAGGTGGTGATTTGGAGACAGAGGTCTGAATTAAAAGCCAGAGGCACCACTTCCTAGCTCTTAAGGCATTTAACTCCACAGAGCTTCGGTGTACTCCATATTAAATGGGGATAATATTAGCCATCATAACTCACCACTGATTGTAAGAATCTGATGAGAAAATGAATATGAAAGTGCTTCATAAATAGTGTTATGTATATGTGATTGATTGTTATCACAGCCTCACTATCCTTTGACGTCTTCATAACTCTTATAGGTATAGGCCTTAGGTTGGGCTGGCCCAGAAAGAGACCCTGAGACCAAGATTTGTGTGCAAGAGGTTTGTCTCGATGGTCTAATAGGAGAGTTGGAAAGTGAGATAAGGAAGGGAAGGAAGTCAATGTGAGTGGGTGTTAACCAAAGTACTGTTCCTGTAGGTAACTGAGGTGCAGTCCTGACGAAGACCTTTGGGAGGCAGCATAGAGCACACCTGAGTGTTGAGGCAGCTGCAGTCTTGTTCCTCCTTCAATCTCTGGTTGAGATCTACTCTCGGGGCACTAATTTCCCATGCTTCTGACCTGCGCTAGCCCAGGCTGAGCATGCTCCAGCAGTCAGAGAAGGCCCTCAGGCAAAGGGTCACAGGAGCTTGCATTAGAAGTCATTGGGTCTATGTATTCCCATATGAGAAGCTGGGGTATATGCACAAGACTCCAACAGCATCCTCTCCATGCTCTTACCTTCATTTCGAGAAAACTAAGGCAAAAGAAGTTTTAAGACTCAGCTATAAATACATAATTGCAAATCAAAGATATATATCCCAACTTAGTGAACTACTCAATTACAAAGACTCAAATTTCACCATATGTGCACCAACCAATTAATCAGAAGCTAGTGGTTTTCCTAAAGGCCATGTGTGTAGGAGATGACAGTATGACAATATTTTGGTACTTTTAGACCAAAGGAGCATCAGATTGAAAAATCTGGACATAGGAGATGTGTGAAAAAATAATTACAATCAAAATTTAATGATAAAGAAGAATATAAATATTTCTAAGAAAGATAAAAGAGTATCATTGTTCAGATTTAAGATGCTCACCAACCAAGTTACCCTAAGCCTGCCTTTCTCCACCAGCAGCCCAACTCCCATCTTGGTAAAGGTCTTTAGAAATCCATGAAGGAGATTTCACCCATGTCTGGTCCTACTCTTTCTTTTCCAGGCACATCTTATATCACATGGTCTTGCAGAGCATAGTTTTTTTCTTTCCAGGGGCCATCCCTGACCCATGTGAGACAGCATTGCTGATCCTCACTCATCTCACCTATGAAGTACAATCTATTACAGCTTTGACCTGTCAGTTAGAGTTGTTAAGAGTATAGGGATTGGGATTTGGTTCAGCAATCTATTGTCAGGTGTGGCACCTGGGAGCTTCTTTATTCTGAGCGTATGATGTCGTTGACTTCCAGTGTGGCCTTTGAGCAAGTCATTTAACCTCCTTGGTTCAGTTAACCATATGGAAAATGAACATGATAATATCTCACAAGGGCATTGTGAGATTACTCAATGTTTATAAAGTGCTTGGGAAATGAAAGGCCCTGGATGTGCCTCACAGTGTCATTAATCATGTGGTCAGTTGAATTCAGGCAGCTAGGATGTTGAGAGAACTCTACTTCCTAGATAATTTCTCTGTGATACCTCACAAATCATGAAGCTTTAATCTATGAGAATTTGGATGGTGAATTTCACAGCATAGGGGAGGACTCAGAATTTTTTAAATGTTCACTTTTGAAAACCCTTTTATAGATTCTGTTTCTTCCTTTCTCAAGAGCAGAAAACCAGGGGTTATATTTCTTTCTCAAGTACAGCAGGTTTTTCCTTGTCTTTATTTTCTCTGTTGCTTTGTTTGTTTACTTAGTCATTTAACAAACATTCATTGAACCCTAGCTATATTCCGGGTACTCTGCTAAGTGTTAGAGATAAAAATGCAAGTAAGACAAGTTTCCACCTTAAAGGAGCTTCCAGTCAAGAAGGGGAGACAGACATGTGCACAAATAATCAGAAAGGAAACTCATGCTCAAAAGAGTTATGGAAATACAGATAAATTTCTAAACTGTATATCAGGAAGTGAGTATCCCCTCCAGAAATGATTCCCTCCCTGACAGTTCTTCCTTGAATTCCATGTTAAATGCACTGTCTGTCCTGGTTCTATTACTTCCATTGTTCTCCCCCATCAGCCCCTCTTTTCCCTTCAGTTCCTTAAATGTAAACAATTCTCCAAGGTTCTATACTTGGTTTTCTTCTCTCTTTACCTCCTTCTACCCAGTATAACATCTATCCCCTGATATCAGTGACTCTTAGAAGTGCACAGCTCTCACTCTGACCTCTCCCCTCAGTTTTACTCCTATCTGATGGTCCTCGAACTCAAGTGGCCCCCACCCAACTCAGAATTTTCCTAACAATATAACTGCTTCCACATGATTTATCAAATTCTCTTAATAGTACCACCATTTTCCTTCAAACCCAGGCTTTAAACTTGAGCATCACATGGAAATCTCTCTTCTCACTCATCCTCACATCAAAAAGACTGCCATGTCCTCTTTGTTATGATACTGCAAGGCCTCTCAGATACTACATTCCTCTACTAGCACCTTGCATTTACATGCCTGCAGTGATTTCTAGTCTCCCGTCCCTATGGCTAACTTCTTTCCAATGCTGTCCATATACACCGACAATCAGAATTTTTATAAACATTCTTCTATTTATATCATTCTCCTGCTCAAAAATATTGATTGCTCCCCAATGCCAATTAAACTTTGTTAAATTTCCTCATTCTAGGACTCAAGAGCTTTTGAAAAATGTTCAAAAACTTGCTATTTAGCCTGTTTTCCTGCCATACCCCCACAGTGAGCATAATATGGAACCAGTAGACATCCCTTCAATCCCCTCTAGGTCCTTACACACTGTCCCTACTGCCTGTAATGCACTTCCCGCCCAGCTCTATCTAGGACACTCCACTGACACACCAAGGCCGATCTCCACCATTGCCACTTCCACACACACTTCCTCCTAATCCCCAGCTGCATTTGGCTGATTCTTCCTTCAAGCATCCAGAACTCTTTAAGGCTCATGTCTGAAGGTATGGATTTCACCCTACTTCTGCTCTGTTTCTCATACTCCTTGAGTATCTTACTCCATCTTTGTTATTTCCCCATAGCACTCACAGGAGCTTCTTGTTGACGCTGGAGACCCTAGCCTTGCTGTTGCTTCAGCTACTCTTCATTTATATAAATGTGCCTTGTTCTACAAGATATTTAAAATATAATAGCTGGCTTCATTATTGTAAAGAAAAAAATGCAACAAAAAAATTAAAACAAAGAACTCTATCCTGTCCACTTTAATCATGAAATTATTTTCTCCCTATTTCAGTTTAACAATAAAATAAACATTTTTTTTGAGCACTGAATCTGCACTGTTTGTTCAGTGCTGAAGTACAGAAATGAGTAAGACCTTGTCCTTGCCCTCAGGAAACTCATAGTCAAGTGGGGGAGACAAACAAATAAATAAATACATTGCAACACCATGTAGTAAGCACAAAACTAAAACTACGGCCAAGACAAAGGGGATGGAGGCAATCACTTAATCTGGGGGAACATGAATGTGAGAAGACTTGGCATAGGTGCAGCCAGACAGAGCTGTCTCAGAAAACAAGGAGGAAGAGACAGCAATCCATGCACAGAGACCAGAATTTGCAAAGGCCCAGGGATATGAAACAATACAGTGGTATAGTAGAACTATTGCTGATTCAGTATTGCTGCAGCATAAAGTGCATTTAGAAAGGTGCCTAGTGAGATGACTACAAAGAAGTAGTTGGTAGCCACATTGCAAACAGCCTTTGATATCTTGCTAAGGAGTTTAGATTTTTTCATATAGATGATAGGGAGCTGGTAAAGGGTTTGAAGCAAGGCAAAGGGTCTAACTTCCTTAAATTGAATTTTCTTGTAATAGGCTCAATTCTGATTAAAAAGCAGCCTAGCACTGGCTAGAAAAAAGGAGATCAGACCAAGATCTGGAGAAAAAGCATTGCATTTTCTATGGAATGTTTGCATTTAAATCTACATTAGAATCTGAAGTGGAGGATTTGTTTCCCATTAAAGCTGCCTTCGGTAACAGCAGTATTAAGAGTTTATATGCACCGGGCAGTAATCTAAGCATTTTTTTATGGATTACCTCATTTAATCTGCCCAACAATCATATGATGTTCACCATACAGAGGAAGAAACTGAGGCACAGAGGTGTTAAGCAGCTCCTCCAAGGTCCTCCGAAGAGGGATGGTCTGAGGCCCTGGGAAGTCTCCCAACAGCAGCACTTCTCAGCACAGTGAGGCGAAAACTGTTGCCCATATCCACTCCTGTTTGTTTTCCTCTTCTTTTTAATGTGAGGACAATTATGTTTACTACATATAACAGGAGCCAGTTGTGCAGCAGTGTTTATAAAGAAGGATTCACAGCCGGGAGCTGCCTAACACCACCAGAGGATTCCAGGTGGGAAGGGCTCCTTGCTACTCACCAGAGCACCTCACGTTGTGGAAAAGACCGTGATTGTTATTCAAAGCAAAGATGCTCTTACCAGCACTGGAACTACACGTTTAAGCACACGCTTTCTAAAAGCAGAGAAAATTCCAGGAGGAGCACAGCATCTCTTGTAGGCTGGAGGGAGGAGGCATCTCATTGCCTATTCATGAGGGGGCCTGTCTCTCAGCAACTGTAGCAGTTCCAAGCCGGCTGTGCTGAGAACAGCAGCGACTATGAAAACAGCAGGTCCCTGGAATCAAAATCTTGATGTAAACATATACAACACAGACCTCAAAACTCATTTTTTATTATCTCACTGTGCATTTCTAATGTTAGCAGTTTGGATTTTATATTGTGAGCTTATGTGTATGCACACATATACATACTTAAATGTGTAGGATTCACATATGTACAGGCTGAGATACTAATGTAATAATAAAGATTCCAAAAATCATGTCTGACAATCTGCTGCATTACTCTGGAGTCACAAATCACAGTGTGTGCATGCACACACACACACACACACACACACACACACACACACACAGAGAATACTTTATAATACATATCTGTGACTTTCTTTATTTTGGCGTATGGAGGTCTAGGGTAAATCTCACCTCTCTTTCTTGTACCTTCCCTCATTCTGCCCCAGTTTGTGTACCCTTGGAAAAAGCTTTGGATCTCTCTGTATTTATCAGTGTCCCTTTCCAAAGAAACAAATATATAACAAATTATTTGAAACAGACCTGCTGCAGAAAATGGACATGTGCATCACATGACAAAATTCTTGCCTCTTTACCAGACTTGAAATTTTGACTGCCTAAAGTTGTCGACTAATGCAGCAAGAATTCCCGTGGGACTAAAATGTCTGCATAGCCCCTTCAGTTTCATCCTGTCCAGTCTGAACATATAAAAGCTGGCACTCGTCTCTACTTGAAAGCTACACAAACTCACTGCCTTCCATTCCAGGATAATTTTGTGTGTCAAAGTGAGCTCAAGAAATGTGCCATGGCGAAGTGGTGAAAGGTACTGAAAGTACAGCTCCTCATTCCTGAAGGTGGTTTTCCAAGGCAAGGACACACATAGACTGTCAAATTTTGATGCTAGATGGGTTTCTAGGGACTTTATGAAGAGCATCTGGAAGTGGGGTTCCAAAGAGTGCCCAAGCTGCTAATTGGAAAGCTGCTCCAGGTTACAAGAAGTGAGATGAAGAAAGTTATGCCATCTATATTTGGAGATGACAAATGCAGCTGGGCACGAGGAAGGTGCCTTGGGCACAGGTTAAAGGAGTGTATGACCATGTCACACTTTGAAGATGAAGAATGACTAAATTCCATTAAGAACTGGGGGACTAGATTGAGATTTACTAAAAGAAGAAGTATTCATTTCCTGAATATTTTAAGAAAACAATGATTGCCACACTGGAATAGAGTAGAAAGAAGAAAGAGAAGCCAGGAGGTGGAAAGGAGGAGGCTATGGTTATCGATATAGGAAATAGGTGAGCAACAGAAGGAAAGCACCCTTTGGGGATCTGAAAGTAGGGTCATCTTTTCTAGGCTAATCCTCTCTGATGCTGGAAAATGTTAGTATGAATACGATTAAATATAACCTAGAGGCAAGGATGTAAGTTCACCCCAATATGAGGAAGAGAAGATGCCCATAGTTAATGTATGGTGATTAAGCAGCTAAAAGGACACAATCACCTTGCAAAGGGGCCATTTATCAGCACCTCATCATTTCTGCCTCCACATAGGTTTAGGGTCTCCACCACCGTCCTCAGAAGTGTTGATTACCACTGACAAGCATCACTGTAGACTCTTCACAAACACTGGTATGAATGCCAGAAGGTATGGCTACACTTGAATTTGATGGGGTAAATTCCATTTGAACTAGTGACTGCCCATGCAGGGGCAGAAGGGGCTCAGAAACCTCGGAGGACAGGGGCAGGGGCACAGAGTGTGTCAGGCAGTTGGCCCAGCCCACAACCTCACTCACACTCAGTGTGTGTCCATAACCAACCATAGCATGCAGCAGGGCAGGAACCTGTTTTGTACTTGGTATTAAAATGCCTTGTCTAATCCCCAGGGGGTACTCAAAGGTGGTGGTGATCAGATTCGCCACTACCCAGAATCAATTCTTGGTCACTTACTGGGGACTGGGAAATATATAGCTCACATATATTAAATCCAGAGTTAATCTCAAACCTTTTATAAGCCAGCTGTTATAAATACTTGCCGACGAAATCCTTTACCTGAACTGTTTTGACAGAGGCAAGTTTCCTCCATTCTCCCCCTTATTTCATTTCCTCCAGGATTTACTGAGGAACTGGGAAAAAGCTTAGTAAAGGGTAGAAGATGAAGTGAGCTTCTGAAAATTCAGGTGCTGGCTCTCACTGAAATAGAACTCTTTATTACAACTTCCCTCCAGAACTTGAAAACTCATTATGGCCATTTTTAAGGAGGGTCAGTTAGTGAAGAACAGAGTTAATCAGTAAGAATGTGCTGAGCTCCAGAGGGTGCCAGGTACTTCAGAAACAGGCTAGCTGTTGCATCACGGTCCTCTGAAGTGCCTCAACAAGCTGACTTGCATAGAAGATGATCTTCCAGTGCTGGGCCGGGGACCATCATGGCAGATGGTAGAAGCTGCAAAGGGGGTCTTTGTCACTGCCCCCAACTTCACCTACATTCTTCCTCTCAGCTAAATATCAACAAATATTTCCAGAATTTCTTCTTCACTAAAATGATTAGAATTCAAGGTGTGATCCCTCCTGGAAAGGAGAAAATGTGAAATCAGGCAAGCAATCAGGACCCAAATAGGCTAGAACCATGGACTGAAGTGCAATGGAGTTGACATTTTGGAGGTCTTCAATTCCACCATGTAGACAAGACTGGCATGGCCCCAACAGCTAGAATTGAAGGGAAAGAATTCTACAAGAACAGATATGTTGTAAGAAGCTCACCTCACCACTCCTCTCTACCTCAAGATCCCGCTGGGGTTTTGTTTTGGTGTGGGGGCTGGTTAGGTAGTGACAGTGGGGGCAGTCAGCAGGCACTGGCCAGGCCCAATCAGTACCATGGAGAGTGCCACCCCCACCCCCACCCCACCCCATCTCTTGGTCTTTGTGAGATCATGCCTAACTCTTGGTCTCAAGGCATATACAAACTAGGTTCAGTGTTAAAGTCATTCCAGACTGATCAAAGACACGTGTAATTGACAATGCTCTCTGTAACAGCTTTGTGTCGCTGGGTGTCAGACCACATTTCCTGCTTATTCCAACCAAACCCCAGGTGTGGCTGCCACTACTTCTATCGAATTCCAATTATTTCATTTTGAAAGATGCTACCCATAGGTAGGTACATAGGGAATCTAACTTTGAATATAGGACTTCTCTAAGCCATGCTGGTTTAAAATCCCAGGGAATTCCTTTTTGCGGCAAAACT
Organism: Smutsia gigantea; assembly: GCA_032199065.1. Lineage (NCBI taxonomy): Eukaryota > Metazoa > Chordata > Mammalia > Pholidota > Manidae > Smutsia > Smutsia gigantea. Next base: position 29,937 of record JAVSCE010006855.1, on the reverse strand, counting down.
CCTAGGGTATTTTTACACAAGGAAATGAAAAACTAAAATTACAATATAAGGTATTCAGCTGATTTCCCTGGGAGTTTTGATTAGGAAGAAATGTACTACTGTGAAAATTTCATCTATCACAGACTTGTAAGATTCATCTCTTTCACTCCTAAATCTACACAGGCTATCCAAAAACCTCAGATTTGGGGCATCCTATTTGCTATTCATTATTTGGGAATAATACATTTTATTAAATTTTCTATCTATGTTTTCAAATAGTTGTTTCAAATATGTGTCCATAAGCTTTTTTCCTTTGATCTGAATATTAATTTAGTTTTTATAAATCAATAATTCATGTCCATGGTACAAAATTCAAAAAGAATATAATAATGTATAGGGAAAAGTAAATCTCCTTACATCTCTGTCCCCCAGTGACCCAGTCCCAGAGGCAACCAGTGCCTACTATGTCTTAGTCTTACTTCTAGAGATATTCCAGGCAGATTTTCTTAACACAAATGGTAGAATATTATACAAGGTGTTCTATACCATGCTTTTTTCATTTAACAATATACCTTAGGGAGCATTTCTTGTCAGTACATTCTTTTTAACTGCTACAGAATATCCCATGGTACGGCTATACGAAAATTCTTTTAATTCTTCTTTATTGATAAATTCCAATCTTGTGCTAATAAAAACCATACTGCAATAAATAAGTCATTTCACAGAAGAGTATAACTGTAGGATAAAATTTAGAAGTATAATTGCTAGGTCAAAGGGTGTGTTTAGTTTTTAATTTTAATAAACACTGCAAATTGTCTTCCATAGAGGTTGTAACAATATAAGCAACATATAATAGTGACTGTTACTCACCAGTTGACCACAGAGTGTATTATCAATTTTTAAAAACATTTGCCACTGTGATAAGTGGAAAAGGATATCACATTGTGATTTTATTTTCTCAGTTTTTTTCATATCATGAGGGATGTTGAGCTTCTTTTCATGTGTTGTACAACCATTTATATTCATTTTTCTGTCTACTGTCTTCATGTCCTTTGCTAATTTTCTAGTGGATTTAGGGTCTTTCTCTTACTGATTAATTAGCTCTTCACATATTAGGAAAATTCATCTTTTGCTGAGATAGGCTTTTAAAAGGTTTTCTCATGTTCTTACCTGCCTTTTTATTTCTGTAAACCAACTTTTGTTGGTTTATGCCATACACAAATGTTTGATTTTCTATAGGATTTTAGAAACATTTGAAATGTTTTTAAAATTACTTACCAAATAATTTTTAAATATCACAGAACTGACACCTGTCCTCTTGGATCAAAGAGACTTAAAATTTTACATCAGACCTTATTTCTTGGCTGCATAATAAATTACCATAAACTTGAAAGATTTAAACAATATCCATTTATTATCTGAAATTTTCTCTGGGTCAGAAGTCTGAACATGGCTTTGCAGGGTCCTCTTCATAGGGTCTCACTAGGCTGCAATTAAGATGTTGGCCAGGGCTGAGATCTCATCTGGAGGCTCAGCTAGGGAAGGGTGTGTCTCTAACCTCACTCATGTTTTTGGAGAAGGCATTTCCTTGAAGCTGTAGGGTTCTTCAAAGCCAACAATGAAAAGAGAATGTAGAGGCAGAATTCTTGCAAAATGGAGTCTTTTATAATGAAACATAATCATGGGAGTGACATCTCATCACCTTTGCCATATGCTGTTGGTTAGAAGCAATCCACAGTCCTGCCCACACTCATGGGAGAGGCTTAAACAAGGACATGAATAGCAATAGACAGGGATCATTGGGGGTCACCTTAGGCTTTGTCTGCCCCAAGCACAATATGAAGTTCTATGGAACATATAGAGATGATACAATTGGAGAGTATTCTCTCAAGAACTTAAAATGTAGTAGAAAAAAATAAAAATAACTTTAAGGCATAATGCAGAAATTTCTACCAAAATTGGTACAAAATAGCATAAGAGTTTAGAAAAGGAAGAGGGACTCTGAAAAGTCTTGAAGAAGGTAGCATTTGAGTAGAGCTTTTTATTGATTGGTGTTGTCATTGCTATTCTCATTATTTAATAGTTAATATTTACTGAGTTCTAACTCTGTGCCAGACAAGATGCTATGCAAATAAGTCCTCAACTTTTTTCCAACCAGGATGAGCTCCATTTTTAATCTGTTTTACCTATTATACTTTCATTTAAGATATTTATTTTATTAAATAGTTTTTGTGACTGAAAAACAAATATGAAACCATTCGCTGGGATTGGGTAGGGGCTTTGGGGAACATCAGTTCAATGTCAGAGCTAAGCTTCCAAACCGAACTCAAAAATCTACAAGAATTGGGGCCAAGCAGATAAGGCTGGAGTCCATATAGTGACAGTCATATCACAGGAAGTCTGTAGCATATGGTCTGACCCATGACAATGGCATATGGAGAGCAAAACATCTTAACCCAACTTTATCACCCTATAAGAAGTGACTTTCTTGAAGGATCTGCTTATGCTTTCTCATGAAAGAGTCACTTTACTTTTCCGTTATAACTTGTTCTATTTGGTAAGGAAAATACATGCTATAAAGTTCTTTTGATATAGACCTTCACAATCTTCTCTAAATTTTGGTACATTCAATTAAAACTCACCTTGCAGTTGAACCTAAACAAGCCAATGATTTCTCTACTGTGAGACTTTGAGCAGAGAGTAAATGTGTAATGGATATAAATTTTAGACCACTAACTAAATCAGGCATAAAAAAATGACCTTATTTTTCTAAAACTCAATTTCTATTTTAAACTCAAATGTCAGCCATTTCAGAGCCTCTCCATCATGGCTTCCCCACCCTCAACTTTTCCTGTATCCTTGGTGTATCATTTATGTTTCAGTGAATATTGTAGGGTCAGGACATGGTGAAGGGACAATTGATCCTTGATTGTTGTCACTTAACTTTGCTAGATTCCATAGGGATATTATCCTGTCAGGCCTCTATACAGTGAATAGTCTACACAGTTGTTGCTGACCTGGATCAAACATACAGTCTCTCCAGATCTATATTTCCTTCATCTATGCCAACACCCCTTTTGGACACCTGATAAATATTTTCTAACTGTACCATTCGAAGTATGGGGACATTCTGCAAAGTTTGCTCAGACTGGTCTGTCTACACACTCTGAATAGTAATCTCTCCTCTACTTCTGGTCTGTAGGGCAGTTCATGAAGCTTGCATCTCCAGTTTCACCCAGGAAAGAAAACACAAGCTCAGTCTGTTCTTGAATCCTTACAACACTAACTGAGGTTTCTGTCATGTGCACTATTTGACTATACCACTAAAACCTTAGTTTTGAGGAGAGGGAACAAGGAGCAAGGCCTCTTTTTGGAGACATCCACCAGCATATCATGTTCATCTTCTCCTCGAGTTACCTTCCTCTCTTCCACACAGGTCCTCTTAAAAATTTTCTGGGAAAGGAAATCTGATTCGCACAACTAGTAACACTCCTAACCACACTTTAGACTTTATTCCCTGAGTCTTACAGGGCTCAGGCACTTGTAAATCAAACGCTCACACTTCATGCTATAACACATGGGTGCATGGAGATCCGTGTGGAGCCCGTGGAGCCCAGCAGTTTCAGTACCTTGAGGAGATGGAGGAGGAGTTCAGGAAGGCCAAATGTTAAAATTCACATAGCAAAATACTGTGAAGGAGAATGCTATACAGAGGAAGAACTCAAGCAATATGAAGATATCCCCAACAAAACTTTAGCTGAGTAGTGCTGAATATATAGGTGTGAGGAAACTGCTTGAGGCCAGGGAAAGAACCACCCAAAAGAAGCAAAGGAAACAATCCCGTATTTCGTATAGAATTGGGAATAGTTCCTGTTCCCACCAGCCATATGGGAAAACCTTGTAACTCATGCGGCATGAGTAGAGACTCAGAAGAGTTTTGCCTCAATAGTGGAGAAAAATTAGCCACATTAGTTAGACAGCTCTGGTCCCACCTAAAGACGCAAGGGCATCAGACTCTTTCTAACTAACTCAACCGTACCCCACAACAAAGTTCAGTAATACATATATAGTAATAAAAATATATCTAGCACCTAACAAGGTAACATTTAAAATATCCAAAATTAACAGGCATGCAAACAAAGAGTGAAAATTATGTCTGCAATGAAAAATATACTGAATGGGATTAATGGAAGATTATCCATTATAGACAAAAAGCTTAGTGAACTTGAAGAGTAATAGAACCAATCCAGAAATGAAACAGAAAAAACAGAAATGAAACAAGCATCAGGGGCTCATGGACAAATACAAGCATCTCTTTATACATGAAATTGAGTTCTCAAAGGAGAAGAGAGAATGGGAGGGACAGAAAAAGTGTTTGATTAAACAATTGGTAAAAATAACCCAAATTTGATGGAACTAAAAATCACAGATCCAAGAAGCTTGACAAACCCCAAGTCCAAGAAAAAAAGCCAACATCCATATCTGAAAAATAAATTTCTGCAAACTATGCATAGAAAGCAATTTCCTCAACCCAATAAAGTGTGACTATTTGAGACATATAATTAATATACATAATGATGATAGGCTGAATGCTTTCCCCTAAGATCAAATCTAGAGAAAAATGTCTGATCTCATCACTTTTATTCAACATTGTATCAGAGGTCCTAGGTAGTGCAATAAGGCAAGAAAAAGGAATAAAACGCATTCATATTGGAAGGGAAAAATAAAACTTTATTTGCAATATGTCTTTATTCACAGATGACATGATTGGCTATGTAAAATCTAATAAGTGAGTTTAGCAAGATTGCAGGATACAAGTTAAGGATATAAAAATTAATTGTATTTCTATATAGTAGCAGTGGAGATCAAAAATTGAAATTTTAAAAGCAGTACCATTTACAAAAGCATTAATAAAATACTCAGGGATAAATCTAACAGAAGATGTGAAGGTCTGTACACAAATACAATAAAACATTGCTCAGTGATATTAAAGGAAGCCTAAAAAAGGGAGAGATTTCTCTTGTTCATAAATTAGAAGACTCATTTTGTTAAACTGTCTGTTCTTAAATAGATCTATAGGTTTGATGCAACTCCAAACAAAAACCAAGAAGACTTTTTGTAGGAATTGACAGGCTGATTCTAAAAATCATATGGAAACAGAAAGGCCCTAAAATAACAAAAACCAAAAGGAAACAAAAAAGGAAAAGAATGAAGTTGGTGGCCTTAGAACACCTGATATTACAACTTACACATATCAAGGCATTGTGGTATTGGTGTAAAGATAGGCAGATAGAGCAGTGGAACAGAATAGACTTACCACGTAACACAAGTAATTTGTGACAAAGATAATTCGGTAGAGAAAGGATCATCTTTTCCAGAAATTGGAATAATTGCATATCCACAGACAAATAAATGAGCTTCAATTTATGCCTTTCAGTACATTAAAAAGTTAACTCTGTATGGATCATAGATTTAAATACAAAGCCTAAAAATTATTGAACTTCTAGAGGAAAACATGGGAGAAAAATCTTGTGACCTAGGGTTGGTAAAGATTTCTTAGATACAAAACTGAACATTATCCATAAAAGAAATGATTCATATTTAGAATTTCACTGGAACTAAGAACATCTGCTCTTCAAGGACATGTTTAAGAGAATGAAAAGACAGCTAAGCCACAGACTGGGAGAAAATATTTGCTAATCACATAGATGATAAAGGACTAGTATCAAGAATATTTAAAGAACTCACAATACTCAGTTTCCAAAAATCTTTTTATTAAAAAAAGATTTGAATAGACGTGACCATAAGAAATATACAGATGGCAAGTAAATACATGAAAGGGGTCTCATCACCATTAATCATTAGGGAAATGCAAATTAAAACCATAATCAAATACCAATACACACCTATTATAATGTGTACAATAAAGACTGCCTATACCACATGGTGGCAAGGATGAAGAACAACCACAATTCCTACACACTCCTGAGGGAATGTAAAATACTGCAGATTCTTTGGAAAACAGTTTGGCAGTTGCTTAAAAAATAAAATAAGCACCTACTACATCACTGAGTCATTCCACTCCTGGGTATTTACCAATAGGTAAGAAAGCATGTGTCCATACAAAGACTTGTACACAAATGTTCATGGCAGTATTTTTTTTATTAAGGTATCATTGATACACAATCTGATGAAGGTTTCACATGAGCAACACTGTGATTACTACATTCGCCTGTATTATCAAGTCCCCCACACACACCCCATTGCAGTCACTGTCCATCAGCATAGTAAGATGCTATAGACTCACTACTTCTCTGTGCCTTCCCCGTGATCCCCCTACATTATGTATGCTAATCGTAATGCCCCTTAATCCCCTTCTCCCCACTCCTTAACCACCCTTTCCCTTTTGGTAACCCCTAGTCCCTTTTTGGATTCTGTGAATCTGCTGCTGTTTTGTTCCTTCAGTTTTGCTTCATTGTTACACTCCACAAATGAGGGAAATCATTTTCTTTCTTTCTCTGCCTGGCTTATTTCACTGAGCATAATACCCTCTAGCTCCATACATGTTGCTGCAAATGGTAGGATTTGTTTCTTTCTTATGACTGAATAGTATTTCATTGTGTATATGTACCACATCTTTATCCATTCATCTACTGATGGACACTTCCATGTCTTGGCTATTGTAAATAGTGCTGCAGTAAACATAGGGGTGTATATGTCTTTTTGAATCTGAGAACTTGTTTTCTTTGAGTAAATTCCCAGGGGTGGAATCCCAGGTCAAATGGTATTGCTATTTTTAGTTTTTTGAGAAACCTCCATATTGCTTTCAACAATGGTTGAACTAATTTACATTCCCACCAGCACAGAAGGAGGATTCCCCTTTCTCCACATCTTCATTAGCATTTGTTGTTCCTAGTCTTTTCGATGTTGGACATCCCAACTGGTATGAGGTGATATCTCATTGTGGTTTTAATTTGCATTTCCCTGATAATTAGTGATGTGGAGCATCTTTTCATGTGCCTGTTGGCCATCTGAATTTCTTCTTTGGAGAAGTGTCTGTTCAGATCCTCTGCCCATTTTTTAATTGGGTTATTTGTTTTTTGGGTGTTGAGGTGTGTGAACTCTTTATATATTTTGGATGTCAACCCCTTGTCACATATGTCATTTATGAATATATTCTCCATACTGTAGGATGCCTTTTTGTTCTACTGATGGTGTACTTTGCTGTACAGAAGATTTTAAGTTTGATGTAGACCCACTTGTTTATTTCTGCTTTTGTTTCCCTTGCCCAAGGAGATATGTTCATGAAAAAGTTACTCATGTTTGTATTCAAGAGAGTTTTGCCTAGTTTTCTTCTAAGAGTTTTATGGTTTCATGAATTAAACTCAGGTCTTTGATCCATTTCATGTTTACTTCTGTGTATGGAGTTAGAGAGTAATCCAGTGTCATTCTTTTACATATAGCTGTCCAGTTTTGCCAACACCAATTGTTGAAGAGGCTATCCTTTCTCCATTGTATGTACATGGCTCCTTTATCATATATAAATTGGCCATATATATGTGGGTTTATATCTGGGCTCTCTATTATATTCCACTGATCTATGGGTCTGTTCTTGTGTCAGTACCAAATTGTCTTGATTACTGTGGCTTTGTAGTAGAGCTTGAAATTGAGTAGCAAGATTGCCCCTGCTTTAGTCTTCCTTCTCAGGATTGCTTTGGCTACTCAGGGTCTTTTGTGGTTCCATGTGAATTTTCTAAATATTTGTTCTAGTTTGTTGAAGAATGCTGTTGGTATTTTGATAGGGATTACATTGAATCTGTAGATTTCTTTAGGCAGAATGGCAATTTTAACAATATTAATTCTTCCTATCCATGAGCATGGGATGTATTTCCATTTATTGGTGTCTTCTTTAATTTATCTCATGAGTGTCTTATAGTTTTCAGGCTATAAGTCTTTCACCTCCTTGGTTAGGTTTATTCCTAGGTATTTTATTCTTTTTGATGCAATTGTAAATGAATTGTTTTCCTGATTTCTCTTTCTGCTAGTTCATCATTAGTATATATGAATGCAATAGATTTCTGTGTATTAATTTTGTGTCCTGCAACTTTGCTGAATTCAGATATTGGTTCTTGTAGTTTTGGAGTGGATTCTTTGGGGATTTTTGTCTACAATATCATATCATCTGCAAACAATGACAGTTTAACTTCTTCCTTGCCAATCGGGATGCTTTTTATTTCTTGTATTGTCTGATGGCCATGGCTAGGACCTCCAGTACTATGTTGAGTAAAAGTCTGAGAGTGGGCATCCTTGTCTTGTTCATGATCTTAGAGGAAAAGCTTTCAGCTTTCCAATCATAAGTATGATGATGGCTGTGAGTTTGTCTTATATGGCCTTTATTATATTGAGGTTTGTACCCTCTATAGAAATTTGTTGAGAGCTTTTATCAGGAATGGATGTTGAATTTGTCAAATGCTTTTTCAGCATATATGGAGATGATCATGTGATTTTTGTCCTTCTTTTTGTTTATGTGGTATATGATGTTGATGGATTTTCAAATATTGTACCATCCTTGCATCTCTGGAATAAATGCCACTTGATCATAATGGATGATCTTTTTTATGTATTTTTGAATTTGGTTCGCTAATATTTTGTTGAGTATTTTTGCATCTATGTTCATCAGGGATATTGGTCTGTAATTTTCTTTTTTTGTGGGGTCTTTGCCTGGTTTTGGTATTAGAGTGATGCTGGCCTCATAGAATGAGTTTGGAAGTATTCCCTCCCTTTTTGGAAAACTTTAAGGAGGATGGGTATTAGGTCTTCACTAAATGTTTGATAAAATTCAGTGGTGTAGCCATCTGTCCCAGGGATTTTGTTCTTAGGTAGATTTCTGTTTACCAGTTTAATTTCATTTCTGGTAATTGTTCAGTTCAGATTTTCTGTTTCTTCCTGGGTCACTCTTGGAAGGTTGTGTTTTTCTAGAAAGTAGTCCATTTCTTCTAGGTTATCAAGTTTGTCAGCATATAATTTTTCATAGTATTCTTTCATAATTCTTTGTATTTCTGTGGTGTTGGTCATGATTTTTCCTTTCTCATTTCTGATTCTGTTTATGTGTGTAGACTCTTTTTTTCTTGATAAGTCTGGCTAGGGGTTTATCTATATTGTTTATTTTCTCAAAGAACCAGCTCCTACTTTTATTGATTCTTTCTATTGTTTTATTCTTCTAAGTGTTATTTATGTCTGCTCTGATCTTATTATGTCCTTTCTTTTACTGACTTTGGGCCTCATTTGTTCTTCTTTTTCTAGTTTCATTAATTGTCAGTTTAGACTGTTCATTTGGGATTGTTCTTCTTTCTTGAGATAAGCTTGTATTGCTCTATACTTTCCTCTTAGAACTGTCTTTGCTGCATCCCACAGAAGTTGGGGTGTTGAGTTGTTTTCATTTGTCTCCATATATTGCTTGATCTCTGTTTTGTTCTGTCATTGATCCATTGATTATTTTGGAGCATGTTGTTAAGCCTCCATGTGTTTGTGGGCTTTTTCATTTTCTTTGCATAATTTATTTCTAGTTTCATAACTTTGTGGTCTGAGAAGCTGGTTGGTACAATTTCAATCCTGAATTTACTGTGTCTCTTTTTGTGGCCTAGTATGTGATCTAATCTGGAAAATGTTATATGTGTACTTGAGAAGAATGTGTATCCTGCTGCTTTTGGGTGGAGAGTTCTGTTAAGTCCATCTGATCTAATGTGTTGTTCAATGCTGCTGCCTCCTTACTTATTTTCTGTCTGGTTGATCTGTCCTTTGGAGTGAGTGTTGTTTTTCAGTCTCCTAAAATGAATGCCTCCCATTCTATTTCCCCCTTTAATTCTGTTAGTATTTGTTTCACATGTTTGGGTGCTCCTGTGCTGGGTGCATAGATATTTGCAATGGTTATATCCTCTTGTTGGACTGACCCCTTTATCATTATGTAATATCCTTCTTTGTCTCTTGTGACTTTCTTTGTTTTGAAGTCTATTTTGTCTGATACAAGTGCTGCAACTCCTGCTTTTTTCTCCTTATTAGTTGCATGAAATATCTTTTTCCATCTCTTCACTTTTGGTCTGTTTATGTCTTTGGGTTGAAGTGAGTCTCTTGTAGGCAGCCTATAGATGGGTCTTGTTTTTTTAATCCATTCTATAACTCTGTGTCTTTTGATTGGTGCATTCAGTCCATTTACATTTAAGGTGTGTATCAACAGATATGTACTTATTGCCATTGCAGGCTTTGGATTTGTGGTTACCAAAGGTTCAAGGGCAACTTCTTTACTATCTAACAGTCTAACTTAACTCACTTACTATGCTATTACAAACACAATCTAAAGGTTCTTTTTTTTTTCCTCTTTATTTTTCTTCCTCCTCCATTCTTTATATATTAGGTGTCATATTCTGTACTCTTTGTGTATCCCTTGACTGACTTTATGGGTAGCTGATTTAATTTTGCATTTGGATAGTAATTAATTCGTCTGTTTCCTTTACTGTGGTTCTATTTAGCCTTAGGAACACTTCCATCTATAGCAGTCCCTTTATAATACTCTGTAGAGATTGTGGAAAGTAAATTCCCTCAACTTCTGCTTATCTGGAAATTGTTTAATCCCTGTTCAAATTTAAATGATAATCTTTCAGGGTAGAGTATTCTTGGTTTGAGGCCCTTCTATTTCATTGCATTAATTATATCATGCCACTCCCTTCTGTCCTGTAAGGTTTCTGCTGAGAAGTCTTATGATAGCCTGATGGGTTTTCCTTTATAGGTGATCTTTTTTATCTCTCTGGCTGCTTTTAGTACTCTGTCCTTGTCCTTGATCTTTGCCATTTTAATTATTATATGCCTTCCTTGGGTCCCTTGTGTTGGAAGATCTCTGCACTTCCATGACCTGAGAGAAGTTTTCAGCTATTATTTCCTCAAAGAGATTTTTCTGTCCCTTTTTCTGTCTCTTCTTCTGGTACCCCTATAATGCAAATATTGTACAGTTTGGATTGGTCACAGAGTTGTCTTATTGTTATTTCATTCCTAGAGATCCTTTTTTCTCTGTGTGCCTCAGCTTCTTTGTAATCCTCTTCTCTAATTTCTATTCCATTTACCATCTCCTCTACCTCTTTTAATCTGCTTTTAGATCCTTCCATTGTACGTTTCATTTCTGATACTGAGTTTTTCAAAGTTTCTGTCTCTTTCTTGAACTCGTCCCTGAGATCTTGAATATTTTTCTGTAGCTCCGTGAGCACGTTTATGATTTTTATTTTGAAATCTTTATCAAGGAGATAGGCGATTTCAGTTTCACTGTGCCCTCTTTCTGGTGTTTGAGGGATTTTGGTTTGCACAAGTTTCTCTTGCTGCTTCATATTTGTAATGAATAATATGGAATAATAACTTTGTGTAGGCAGTGCTCCATTGTGCCCAGAAGCTCTACTCTCTGGAGCTTCCCAGTATCTGGAGCAATGGCAGGCATTGCAGGTGAACAGCACTGGTGCCTGCCGGGAGGAAAGAGCCCTTTCCTGCTTCCTGGCTGCAGTGCCTGCCTCCACTGCCAGGGCCAGTAGGCCAAGTACACAGGGAGTAGCCTCTGTGTTATGCCCCTTTAGCTGTCATAGGTGGGGCTGCCCTCTGGCAGTCCTGGCAAAATGGTGGGTGCTGCAGGTTTGCAGTACCAACTGGGATGAAGAAGCAGCAGGCTGTGTGTTGCAGTGGGGGGCCTTGTCACTGCATTGCCAGCCAGGGGGATGGAGCCCCTGAAGTTCCTGAACATTCTCAACCTGCTGGTCTGAGTGTGCTGGAACAATTTTGTCCACCTGTCCTTTCTCCTGAGCAGCAAGCTCTGTGTAATCCTTGCCCCTTTAGCAGCCCTCTTGCTGTTGGGAAGTCTTTCAAAGTACCTGCCTTTCTTTTGTCCCAGGGTGGGTGGTTGTGGGTACCTGTTCTCCACAAGTAGCTGGAATCTCATTCTTTCTGAGTATTCTGCCTTTCTTTGCTTTCCAACCCAGAGTACCATGTAATGTGGGTTCGTGCTCCCGGAGCAGATCTCCAAGGGTGGGTGTTTAGCAGTCCTGGGCTTCCACTCCCTCCCCACTTCGTTTTTCTTCTTCTTGCCTTCGAGCTGGGGTGTGCGGAGGGCTTGGATCCTTCTGGATCTCGGCTTTGCTACTCTACCCTTTTCCGAGAGGGCTTATTTTTGCAGATGTAAGCCATCTGTTACAGTGTTTCTTTGTGGTCACTCTTTCAGGATTAGTTGTATTTGCTGTATTTTCATGTTATATGTGGTTTTGGGAGGAGATTTCTGCCTCACTTCTCATACTGCCATTTTTTTTCCAGAATGGCAGCTTTATTTATAATATCCAAAACCTGGAAACAGACGAAATGTTCTTCAGGTAAATGCACAGACCATGGTACAGTCATACAATGAAAACTACTCAGCAAAGAAAAGGTAATGAACTATTGATTCAAGAACCTGAATGAATCCCAAAATAATTACGCTGAGAGGAAGAAGCCAGACAAAGAGAATAAGTATTTTATAATTCTATTTATATAAAATTCTTGAAAACCTGCAAGCTAATCTGCAGTGACAGGAAGAAAATCAGGAGTTGTCAAGGAAAACAAGGCAGGGAGAAGAAAGAGGGATTACAAAAAAACACAGAATGACTTTGAAGTGATAGATATGTTTGTTATCTTGATGTGATGGTTTCATGGGTGTATACACATGTCAAAACTCATAACATTGTGTAATTTTATATAATTTATTTCATGTCAATAAAGCTGTTTTAAAATGCCTTGACTCTTAAAACTCGAATGTTTTTTTTTCTCTCATTTCCTCTCTCCTTTTTGTATTTACTCTTCTCTAAGGCAGTGGATGCCACCAACTATATGAAAGAAAGGCAAAGTAATCAAGAATATGCAAACCAAAATAAACCTAAGTTTGTACCTCAAAATACACCATGTTATTCAAGCACTATCGTCCACGGAGGGAGCATTGGACTGATGGCGATTAATCTTGCTGTATCACATAGCTTCCCTTTTGAGAAGGTTCTTTTGGTATCATACATATATCTATATATAAGTCATATATACATCCAACTTTGTGAAAAGTTGGGGGTTGAGTCTTGCCTATAGCAAAATTGTAGGGTGAATAAATCTTGCCTATAGATTCCTCAATTCCCCTCCTTGACTGCCTCTCATCAAACTTTCTATATTACCCTCCCCCCACCATTCTTATTTCTCCTCCAGTCAAAACCAACTGCTTTCATGCTTCCACCAACCCACTCACTCCTTTGTATTTTACCAGACACTGAAAAGCAATATGACAAATTTAGCCTGTTTAAGATGCATATTTGTAATTTAGTGTGAATCATTATGCATGGCATAGGATTTAAGAGCATAGACACTGGTACCAGACTGCTTGGGGTGAAATCTGAGCTCCATCATTAAGTGGCTGTGTAACTTTGAGCATGTTACTTAACCACTCAGAGCCTTAGTGTCTTCATCTATAAAATAAGCATAACTGTACCTACTGCATGGGTTAGTTATGATAATTAGATGAATCAACATTTCTAAAGCATTTCAAATGGTATCTTTCTCTCCGAGCATTGGAACACATGGCAAACACCACATAAACGTTTGTAAAGTAAATTAATTAAATACCACTGTCCAGGGACTATGGTTTTAAAATGAAAGAGAATGTTTATATCAAGAAAACTAACTCTTAATAGTGGAGTCTTACTGTTTCCTGGGATTGATATACATTTATGTCCAAGGGATCAAAGCATCTTTCTGGCCTGTATCATATCGCCCCTGATATGAGTGCCTACCATTTCTGCCTCTACCACTATAGGATGCTCAATGCCCACATTGTGAATCCACTAATTATTGAGGTGCTCATGTCACATTGGCATCTGGGCCAACAGAGCTCACTGCCATCCTCAGAACTGCCATCCTAGTGCTCTGATCTGCTCAAACCTCTCACAGCCCCAAATCTAAGAGCTGCCTGCCTCTCAGCCAAAAATGCAGAAAGTCTGCCGCTGCAGAGTAGCAGTAATAAGCACACATGTTAATTCGGTTTCAAAACCTCCTGGGTAAAATCTTAACTCTTTCAAGGATATGTAAACCCAGACTGAAACACTCATTAAAAACATTTCAGAGCTGTTAATCACAGTGGCTTTTAAAAGACTGCAGCATCAGTTGAAGGGAATCCAGACTTTTCTCAGAGTGTTAGTTATTCCTTCAGTGCCTAAGCCCTCTTGAGAAAGCAGCTATATCCAGAAGGATTACAAGATTTCTCCTGAAAAATCTATTAACACAGTATTGGCAGGAGTAGGATATACCCTTAGCCACCTTATTATTTTTTAAGTTTGTCATTAGGAAGGTTTTCAAGTTTCTAGCTTAGTGGTTTGTCATTACCTTCTGACAACAAAATTAATTTATAACTCAGCTGATTTCTGCCTGGGTCCTGGGGCCCAAGACCACAGGTACCCTTTCACTTCACATTCTTCCTGCAGTCCTTTATTGAGTGTGTGTTTGAGGCAAGACTCTGTAGGAGTTCAAAGAGCTTTGTGGAACAAGCCCTGCCCTTCAGAGCATAGTAGCCGTATCTGGGGACTAACTGGCTCTCCCATGGTCCCTTGGAGGGAAAAAAAATCTCTATGTATAAGGTAACCCCAGGAACAGCTGATTTGAAACCCACCTTTCTAATGGCCAGGTGGTGCCTTATCACATTCTCTTCCATTAGAACTGTAATTCACAGGGGCTGTGTGTAGCTGCACCTATGGAAAACATATTGACCTTGGCTGCTGGCCATTTGGGGCCCTGTAGAAACAGAAAAAGAGGGTCAAGAGAGAGAAGAAATTGTAATAGCATAACATATAGCCTACAAGAGGCAGAGAGAGGGGACCAGAGGTTGACAAGGTAGAGCTCCCAGGAATTTATAGTTGTCCTCAGTGCCTTCATCAGTGATATTAACTGTGAGATAATGGTGTTCCTATTTCTGTCACTTAAACAAGTTCTGCTTAAAACTAATAAATCATCTGACTTCATGTTTTTAGTCTACACCATGTCTGGGACTAAAAGATCCATAATCCATAGATCTTCTGTATGTAAAATGAATCCCAGTTTAGGCTAATCCCTGTTCAGCCTAAATACAAAGAATGTGTGGTGGAACCAACCTATCATGTATCTATTTGCAAAAAAAGATCCTTGTTGTCTCTGGGGAAAAATGCATATTAAAGTAAAAGAAAATTGAGGCATGCAAGTTTGGTCCAAAGTCAATGCTCAGCACGGAGGAGATGCTAAGCATTTTAATACAGTAGTGCAGCAGTTGCAAAACCCATCCCAAGTCTTCTGAAGAGGGGATTGAGCCAGCTTTTGAAAACAAGCAACAACAGTAACAAAAATGTCTGATTTTGAAGTACAAAAACATCACTATTTTATATTCCAAGTAAGTGAGTAATTTCTACACCAGGGAGGGAATCTTCCCAGCTCTTCACAGAACACAGGATGGTTTAGAAGGGTCAAGATCAGCCACAGCATTTAGAGCCCTCTGGACAGATATTTGAGGGCACAGCATGGAAACTGGTGGCCATGTGCCTACATGCGTAAGCATCTTCAGCCATGGCAGGCATCAGCGGCCCCATCACAGAGAACACAAGACGGTAGCTGTAAGAACCAGAGTCACGACTGTGCATGAGGTATCCCTGGAAACTCTCAGAAGTAGGAAGGAGTTGGAAGACGGAGCTTCAGAAATGTTTTGAAAATACCATATTAGCCAATGGACACTATAGGTAAAAGTATACTGTTCTTATTGCTATTGTGACAACCCCTCCTCTTTCTCGCTTTTGTTTTTATACTGTAGGCTAGGTGGCCAGAGAAGCAAGGATTATATGTGGGAAGTAAAATTTCCTTTTAATTGTGCTTCCATTTTTTAAAGAGATTTCACTCCACTTCTGTTCTTGGATTTGATGAACAACCAGGGTCTTGATCAGATTTAAAGTTTTCCTACTTTCTACCCCATCACACTTTTTCTTCTTTGAGGACTGAAGTTTCCTGATTTATTTTCTTCATAGTCAAAAGAAAATTTGCATAATAGAAAATGGTGATGACATATGTAATCAAAGCCCTTATGAAACTCGGGTTTCATTAGCACCCTCAAATCCTCTACCTCCTGAAGGTAAGAATGTGTCTGCCATAAGATAGCAGCATGGCAGAGAAAACCTTAGATTAAATTTGAAACTTGACTCTAAAGAAAATAAGAAACTTAGCATTTGCAAGGATATAAATATCTACCTTAGCTCAGACCCTGGTTCATCAAAGCACTGAGGACACTGTTTTCAGCAGGCCGGGTCTCCCTTGCTATGCTAAGCACATGTGAGAGCCAGTTTGAAATTTGAATAATGCTTTGAAGGCATGTAGCTCATTCTGGGAAGATGAAAGCACTTTGCAGACAGCATTATCTCCCTAATTCACACACAACCTCTATGCAAGCAGTAGATTGGAAGTAGGTATTTATTCTGGGATTCTGACTCCATTAGTATTAAGTGATTTGCATATTTATGGAAGCAGCAGAACTCCCCCAGAAATGAACACCTTGAAAGGAAAAATGCATAGGACCAAAGTTAGCCACCTTTAGGGTAATGTGGTAGCCAGTAGATGACACTGTTTGTATACCCTGGGGCAATGGCACCAAGTTGGCAAGCAAATAGTCCAGCTTAGTGAAGCTATGAGTGTGTGTAGAGAAGTAGTGGTGATAAAATGGAAAAGGAAAAAGGATCAAAGAAGAAAAGGCAAGGAGAAAATATAAGAGCAAGTAAAGGAGTGGTGGGGCCAGAATAAAGAGACCTTGTATACTGCTGTGAGCAAAGAGTTTGGTAAAACATGGAGAGCTGTTGAAGGTTTTATAAAAAGGGGTTGATATATCAGGATTAACCATGGGCAAACTAACCTGGAAACAGTATGTAGGAGTTTGGAAGAGGGAGATAGATAAGAATAGCAAGGAAGGCTCCCAGTCAAGACCAGGCTTTAATCTGGAGAACTTGGTGACCGCAGCATTGAGTAACTGCCCTCTCTTACGCACCTCAAGAGCCACTCGAGCTACTAAACCTTTAGTGCCTGCGGCTCTCCGAAGCGGAAGGGTCTGGGAAAGTATCAGGGTCAGTTCTGTGTGCTAACTCATTGACATCTCAGGTTGAGTTGCCTCAAGTGTCTGAAATTCTGGTCCTCAAGTCTCCAGACATTTGGCTATAATCTGGACAGCCAGTCCCATGAAGTCGTGCAGCCTAGCTGACCTCCTGGCTCTGCTCCACTCGTAACTCCTTTGACGTCACTTTGCCTTGTTCCCTCCTTACTGGCTAATTACTAGCTGAGTCACTCCCACTTGTGATCCTGTGGATAACAAGACCCCCAAACACAGTATTTAATTCAGCAAATATTTATGAAGCACACCATGTGCCAGGCACTGTGCAGAAGATACTGGCAAAATCACAGTGAACAAGCCCCAGATACGCTACCTTTGCTGACCCCATGGTCTTACAGAGCCAGTGTAAATCACAGGCTTCCAAATGAAAGTTATGTGGACTTAACTGACACTGGAACGACTCCATTCAGCAGATGCAAATGAGTTCTACCCTCCATGGGCTTACCGTTTTGTTTCCCTTTGCTTTGCATTCCATAGGGAGCTGTGCCGCGCACTGTAGGACGTTTAGCAGCATTCTAGGTTTCTATCTGTCTACACCAGTAGCACACCCAATGGCCCAGCTGTGGCAACCAAAAATGTCTCCAGATGTTGCGTAATGTTCCCTGAGGAGATGGTTTAGAACCACCGTTTTAGAGGAGCCACACAACTTCATGTATGTTCGATGTTACCCATAGGGGAAAGAGGGTTCCATGTCACAGCTTCAGATTCTCTTCATGGTGGCTGGTCTCTACACTCCACAGAGGGTGCTGTTCCCTGAGCCCTAGAAAATGTGGCCCTGAGAGAGGAATGAGGTGGTGAGAGGAGGGGCACCACCTTTCCTTCCTAGCCCAACCCCGGGATAGAAAGACTCAGAAAGGTGCCTTGATTACCAGGTCATTGACGGCCACCTTCCTCTGCCTCCAGGCTTGAGTGCCATACCCAGAGCTGTGGTCACACTCTGGCTGTTGCTCTCTGTGAGTGGGATATCATCACTGGGAAGGAGACCTTGAATTCCCTCGTCCACCCATGAAAGCCTGGAGAGTGAGGGAGGTGAGCGTGGGCCTTAGGGGGCTCTTTCTGCATCGGGGATTTTGTTCCACTCCCAGGAATGCCAAGGGTTTCCCCTCCCTTGGCTCCAAGGCAGAGGTGAGAGGGAAGGGAGGAGGACAGGGTGTCCACAAAAATAACTGCCCTTTGCATCTGAATCTTAGGGTGTGCGTGCTGAAGCGAAAAGAGAAGAAGGATTCATGGTGCTCTGGTTCCTCAGAGTTTCAGAGAGGTGCATGATCTGTCCTCAGCTTCACAGACGGGAAGATAAATTTGTCACTGCTCCTGAAGTGATTGCAATTCATGGCTACCAACCTGAAGTCATCCAACTCACCAGAGAGAGATGCAGGAGCCAGGTCGACACTTCATTCGTATTCATATAAAATGAGCAATATGCCTTCCAGGGCCTGCATATTTGTATCTACTCTCCAGGCTGCCTCTTTTTATCAAAGTTCCTGAAGTTCTGTCAATACACAAATTCTTTCAACAAATTTTTATTAAGTGCCTTCTATGTGCTAGGTTCTGTGCTAGAAAATCAGACAGTATGATTTCTGCCCTCTTGGAAGCTACAATCTACTCAATAACAATTATAAGCCTCCTTGTTGGCTAGTGAATCACAAGAGAAAGTACAGGATAGTCTTGAGGAATGTAGTCAGGGTAGAGAAAATGCTGAGAAGCTATTTTAAACCCACAACAGAAGAGACACCTAGTATCTCTCTTTGAACCATGATATTTAAGCCCTAATAAATTCTACCTTCACCATATTCTTGTTTATGAATAAAAGTAAATTATCATGCCTTCCTGAATGGCAGCTTCTTCATTTAAAATGATGTATAGACATCTTTTTCTGTCCTCCGTAGCACAAGATTGTAGTAAGATAAAAATATATGAAAGTCCTTTGTATAAATGAAAGGGCTGGTGGTCCGGATGGTGGTTAGAGAGGCTGCTTGTGCTCTGTTCTGTTTAATTCCATTCAATAAATAGCTGTTAGTTGTGTCCATCCTGAACTTAAGAGGAGGAAACAGGGCTAAAGTAAATCATGCAGGTCAGCATGGATTTTTGTGAGTCTGCTAGTGTAAAAAATAGAAACAATTTGTTATAGTACTCTAAAGGATCATTTATTCAGGAGAGGTATATTGAGAGCCTCGGTATGCCAGGAACGATGTGTCTGTTTGCAGAAGTAAAAATGGAAGATCTGGGAATCAGTCCTGTGGATCCAATGACAGGCTTTCCTCCTGTTGCCCAGTTACTGTAGATTAGTTTGTCATGGTTGATAAATTTCTAAGTATGTGTAAAGATCTGTAATATTATTAACTCAGTTGTCCTTCATGAAGAATAAGAGGAGAAAAGAGGGAGAGGAAAGCCTGTTAGATTGCTCATCCACTAAAATAGCAGAGGAAATGTTTAAAACTAACAAAAATAAAGCCATTTCTCCTCTTAGATCCTATTTCTAAATCATTTCAAAGGATTATTATTAATCTGCAGAAAGTCTTGCAACATTATCATATATTAAGTTTCAAAGATCCATTAAGTGCCGTTTTGCTGCAGTGAAAGGCCAGGTAGAGGGGACTAATTCAAGAATGAAAAAAAGGAGATTCTGGGAGAGAATTAATTTTAAAGGTCAGTTTTTCTCAAGGAACAGCTGAAAAGCCTTCCATGGGAAGCAGTGACCGGGCTTTTATGAAGGTCACTTTCTCTCCGGAAGGTTCAGAGTCAGAGGAGACATCCTTATATTCAGCAGGACATAAAGAGGGGCAGTAGACTAGCTTTTATTTAACCAAGAGCAGTTTTGCTCCTCAGGAGACACTCGGTAATGTCTGGAGTCATTTTCAGTTGTCACTACTTAGTAGGGGGTGGCTGCTACTGGCATCTAGTCAGTAGAGGCCAGGGCAGCTGAACACTTTAAAGTGCATAAGACAGCCCCACAAGCAAGAATTACCCAGCCCAACATGTATATGCAATACCGAGACTGAGAAATCCTGCTGTAATGGGATTCTCTTTATTTTTCTTCACCAAGTTCTGCCCTCTTGATAATGAAGTCACATGCTGACAGTTGCATGATCTATTATTGAATGTAAGATAGCCACATCAAGCCCTTTTAATTAATGGACAATTCTAATTTGTTCGTTATCTTTTTCCCCTCATTCATTTTTTATTCATCTTGGGTGGAAGCACGAGTAACAGCATATGGATGTCTTACAGCCCCCATCTCACATAAAAAAGGGTAAGGACGTTGCTGTAACCATGCTGTCTGGGATGTAGGCCAATCAAATTTCAGTGTTTTGCATGGCATCCTCATCGCCTCATTTTGCCAGGCATCAGGGAGAAAAACAAGTCCCAGTGGAATTTGCTCAAATATATCTCATCGTGAGAAAGGAATCACAGAGAACTGGATGATGTAATATTGATTGCCTGTTAGTAAAGAGAATAAGAATGTCGGCCAAAGAATTCAGCCCAAGAGCAGGAGATGAAGAGGAAATGATGAGAGGGTTGATATGGTAAATGAAGACATCAACTCACATGATGTGTGGACCGAGGAGCTGCAGCACCATCTGGGACGGTTACAATCATCTCTTCCAGAATGGTACAGATTTTCTCTTACAAAATTTGAGTCAATATATCACACTTTTCTGTTTGATCATCTTTATTTTTGTATATCTGCATACTGCCATCAAGCAACATGGGTTCAGTTAACTGAGCAGGTGTTATTTCTCTGTCCTGAATTCCATTTAGTTAAATAAACGCTTTCTTCAAAGATCATGTTTGTTGATGAGTAAAGAGGCCTATCTCAATAATCTCAATAGGTTCCCTGCTATTTGATTCACTGTATTTAATCCTCAGATGTTTTTTAACTGCTTTACCTCTAAGAAGTACTGTTTAGAGGCAATTTCCAAGTGTACCACAAGTCTCTCTTTTCTTCAGTATATTTCTGCCACACAGTTCCTGTCCATCTAACAGCTTGTTGATATTTTGAAGGAGACAGGAAAGGGGCAGAGAGGGAAAGGAGTGGAGCCAGTGCATCTCAGGTTTTATTTACAGCTGAGTAAGTGAGCTCTGAGAGCCTGAAGCAAATGCAGGACCAAGCATTTAAAGATAAGTTCTGACATCTTTCCTGTGTCAACTATGCTAACAACCAAATCATCAGCATTAAAACATCTAGTATTTGGAGTGACTGAATGTTTAACACTTCCCGCTAGAGATGCTCTCCGTAGCTCTATGAGAAAGTAAGTATCCTTACAGCTAGTTGGAGTCTGCAGATAGAGTTCACCCATTATGCCTACTGAATTTGTTCCGTGTTAACATTATCAAGCTTTTTCATAGAGAAGGGACATCATTATTTTCTTGTGCTGCCTCTTTTTTCACCCTGGAATTCTAGAGGTCCCCTGTAGTAACCCTTTTCCAAATCCGCCATGCTTGAAAGCTGCAGGGTATATGAGAAGAACTGCAGAATAAACCTTTTCTGCAGAACTTGACTCAGGGAAACTAGAATTTAAACTCACCCCACGGACATCTGTTCTTTTGCCTGTTATTCACTGCTTTAGCTTTCCCCTCTCCCCTTGGCCTGATGAAGGAGTCTCTGGCCCTTCCTAATTGGTCTGCTCCATGCTGATAGACATAGACATGAGGCTCATGTGACATGCAGAGCTCTGCACTGAAGCAGTCACATTTTTTTACTCTTCTTTTCCCTAATTTCATATAACTCAACTTCAGCTAGATAAATACCTAGCATAAACATTTCAGTCACCCCATGATTCAACTCCTTCCTTTCTGTCATCATTAGTTAATCAACAAATATCAACAAACCACTTGCATTTACAGTAAGGCAGGTTTCCAGACACTTGTGTACTAAAGAGAGACGGAGACAGTGAGAAATTCAGCCCACATCCCGAAGAGAAGAAGCTTCAGTCAAAAACTGGGTGAAGAGAAACTTTGAGGCATCCACTAAACTTATCCCGTACCAGAGCCCTAGACTGCACATTTTATGTGCATAGGTTCATTCAACTCAGGGCAGCCATGAAGCTTAGGTTATTCCTATTTCAGAGGGACGTCAATAGACTTGTCCAAGATCAAGGTCACCTAGCTGTAAATGACATAGTCAGGACTCAAGCCAAGCTGTATCTGTTCCCATCCCTTCTGCTTCTCAAAATCAGTGCACTTCAGATGAGAGCCAAACCCCCAAATCCCAGGAAAATAAGGCAGAACAACACCAGTGGGCCCTGGGTCAAGTTCTGATACATGCACATCTCCACAGTGTAACTGTACATTCCTACTTCTGTATTGATCTAATGCATGTTACTGTCTCTGAAAACAAGAACTCTCAACCTCCTGTGTCATGCCAAAGGATAACATGCTAATTCTGAGTTACCCAAAGAGCAAGCAGTGAACTTCATTGCCTAGAGAGAAAAGCACAGATCTACAAGTTGAGGTATCAAGGTTTTGCCTTAACTAGATCCCAGCAAGTCACTTAATCCTCACGGTCTTGGTTTCTTCATTTACAAGACTGGAATTCACTCAACAAATAGTTTTTTTAAATCTCTGTGTGAGACACTATTCTAGATGCTGGAAACACAGCAGTGAACCAGACAAATAAGGTCCCTTCCCTCATGGCCCTTACATTCTGTGAGGGAACAGATGCAATAGTAAATAAAGGCAATGATTCTCTATAATAAGAATAATAAGACCTTTGAAGACAATAAATAAGGTAAGGAATATAGAAGCATGTATTGGGATAGGGAAGGGTAAGGACAGCATTTCTTTAAAGTGGCCAGAAAAGCTTTCATTGAGTAGGAAGCATTCATTTTAGCTGAGAACTGTATGATGAGGAGATTTCTCGGTGGAAGAGCTTAGTCAAGGGAACAGCATTCCACAGAGAGAACAGTCAGTGCAATAGGCCTGGGGCAGGAACCAGGTGTGTTCAAGAAACAAAGAAAGTCAATGTGGATAGAACATACAAAGCAGAGTAGGCAAGGTGAAGAGCAGTATCAGATAGCAGGGGAAGGACCTTGTAGGTCATTGTTAGTAATAATGCCTGCCTTCTTGACCTGACAGCATTGTTGTAAGGCTCAAACTGGACAGTTTAGGTGGGAAAGTTCTTAAAACAGTTATAGCCTTAGCAAAGCTTATGTGGAGGAGTCCTAGGTTCTGTAAGTGTGTTACATGTTCCCTATTCGTTGACAAAGTCTTACCAATGGCACTTATGTACCATCTGTATTAAATCACTCTTACCCTTGGGGATTGTTCCGAGGAATGAAGCCAGGGATATTTGACCCCTGCTTCTCCTTCTAACACTGTTTTCTGAATATGCAGGAATGGTGGATTCAGAGAAGGGATGTTACCGTCAGCCCCCAAAGCCATTGTAAGCAAATAGTGAGGCCAGAGCTGCACCATTTAAGTTGAGAAACAAACCACATAGTTATTTTATGGTATTGACATCTTTTTATCTTTTAACCAGATGTTTGTTATTGGTAGTTTGGGAAGGAAAGTAAAACCTTTTGACGAGATAACTTCATATCCTCTATCTTCTGATGAAGTTAAAATGAATGTGCAGACATGAACATGTGCCCTTTGTCCCAGTGAAAAAACACAGAACAGAACCCCGGCTGCTGGGGAATGCCAACAGAGCCCTGGGAACAGGAAAGTTCATTAAAAATATAAAATAAATGCAGCGATTGCATGTGGTTGCCTTTGGGGCATTTTGCTTTAGACCTCGAATGTGTTGGAAAACAGTACTGCAAATGCCATAATTATTTTAAGATATAAAATTATTTAAATTGACTAATGAATGCAGACCCTGATGCCAGGCTGCATAAATCTGGATTTATTAGTATGTTCTTGCAGTGGTGGTGTTTGGGTGGCAGTGGGGGCGGGGGGCGGTGTTGGAAGCAGCTTTATTCATTAGCAGCATTATCTGGCACTTTCTTCTCCTCCTCAGCCCATTCAAAGACAGAATGTCCTAAACTGCATGATCATCTGGAGGTGAAATACACCTTCACATACATTAGCTCAATTAGTTCTCATAACTGAAATATGTTGCTATTGTCTGTATTTTGCTTATCAGAAAGCAAAACTCACAGGGGCTGTCTTGCCCAAGATCTAGCAGCCAGAAATGGCACAGTCACTTGAACCTAGGTCTTCTGATTTCAAATATTTCTTCCACTACTTTATGGCAATGGAATATTACCAGTTAGAAGAATTGACCTAAAGTGATAGGTCCTGTTAGAAAAGAGACATTTTTTTTTCAACTGGATGTCTAGCAGTTTTCAGGAACAAAAGAGAATCTGTGAGAAGAGCAGCTCCATATGTAGAAGCCTTTGCTTATTCATCAATGTGTCAGATTATTGTTTTGCCTAGGACACTCTTTCTCCCCTTCTTTTCCTTTCCAGCCATTTTACTGGTAAACTGACCTTGCCATGGTTTTAAAGCTGACTTTACCCTTCATCTTCCACAAAGGGCAATAGGTCTTGCAAAGATAATGGAATTCTGCAGTAGCTATCTCAATTTGCAGCTTCCTGAGTGAGCTGCTTTCTCTGTCACTTCTTTGTTTTCTCTATTGAGATCCTTGAATTATTATTGTTATTGATGTTTTCTAGTGGAGGATGGAGATTATAGCTATTCGAGGCAGTGCCAATAAAAACATGTTTTCTTTCATTTCATATCATTAACTTTATCAATTAACATTTATTGAGTACTTGCTGATGCATGATACCAAATAGACTTTCGATTCTGTTCTATCCCAAGGACTGTATCTCTGAAATTGATCCTGGTTAGAAGGATGTAAAACTGTAAACTGAAGAGGAAGTCAAGGTGCCATGATTTCAGCATGAGGTTACAGCCTCAAAATCTGAGCATGACACCCCCGAGAACTTGGTAAATCAACTAGGGCATGGTTGATCCTTCTGATCCGACCCATTGAAACTCCAGAAAACTCAATTGAGATTATTTGGGGAAAGCTGGATTAATCCCATTCGTTGTCCCAGAGAGTAAGAAGTGAAGAACATCAGGAAACTAAATGACACCCAGTTCGTACTGGAGAGGGCATCACATATTCTGTACCCTAGGGAGCAAACATCTCTATCAGTCTTCCACTCTCTACCTGCTTTCTCTGGGACTCACACACAAACTTGTCATTCTTAATTGTTTATCCCACAATATCCCATCCAGAAGGGAAGATTTGGTATTCATTACCTCTCTTGGAGACTGAGAAGTCAGGCAAGATTGAGAGATGGGAAGGGGACCCAGACTTTTGCAGAAAGAATGAGCCTCCCTCATCCAAGCAACCCATGTAAGGAAATCAACCTTTGTGCAATGCCCATTCATGGAATTGCAGATGCTGGATTTTTAATTGTTTCACTTGTCCGTCTTCATTTTAAGATTATTTAGTTTTCTATGTCAGCTGAGATTTATATCTTAATCCCCAAGTTATCTCTCCTTCTCCCTAATACAACAGAAACAACTGAATTTAGTTGGAGAATATGTTCCCAAATACTGTGAATTTAAAGAGTCCCAGTGGTATCATTGCCCATGTTCCCAGATGTCAAAGGCACCTGAGTTTAAAAGGGCAAATGTAGACAATTGAGGTCAGTTCAATAAGAATATGATAATACTATATTATGCTCTGGGAAATGAACATATAGTAAATTCCTACTGTGTTCTGAGATCTTTGCTGGGCTAACAAAGATGAATAACTTAAGTCCCTTGAGGAACTCATCTCTAGTGGAGTTTACACTTTCAGTGTAACAGAGTTTATCATAATTGATGAAACAGAAGAGCATAAAGCAGGAACACTACTCATTCTTCGAGTCTGTGGAGACTTCCTGGAGTTGAGCTGTGTCCTAAAAGACAAGTAGAAATAAGTCAGTAAAGAAGAATGAAAAGGAAACTACAGACACAGAGAATAGCATGAGCAAAGCAAAACATGGGAGACAGGATGGTACATGAGGAGTAAGGTGCAAAGCTGAGTCCCACCACAGCATGAGGTGCAAGACAGTGTGGAGGGCCTTGTAAACAATGCTAATTAGCCGGACTTTATTCTTTAGGCGACAGAGGGCCACTGTAGGGTTTTTGTAAGAGAACAGAGTAGTCACATTCCCGTGCTAGATAGATTCCCTGAGTACAGAGGATGGATTTAAGAGAGACAAGACTGAAAACGGGTTAGCATAGAGTGTCTCACATAGGAGGTACATATTAGAATCATCTGCAGAATATTTAAACTACAGATTTCCTCAACTCACCCCAGATTTTTTAAAACATACATATTTTAACACACTAAGAGATTCTGAAATATACTCTCAGCTGAGGACCACTAAATTGAGAGATTACATTGTAATAGTCCAGATAAAAATGACTAGGGCCTGAACAAGGAGCATGAGAGTGGGAAAAAGGTGAAGAGACAGATTTGAGAACTGTTTAAGGAATGTAATCAGCAGAACCTATTTATTTATGTAACAAGTATTAGGCCAAGCACTGTGCTCAGTGGTAGAAACTCCAGGATGAAAAGGACTCTGTCCCTGCCATTAAAGACAGGACAGAATTCCTCCAATGCAAAACACAAAACTATTTTGCAATGAGAAAAATAAACAAAGAAAAAATTCTAAGACACTGTGGCCATGAACCAGCTCTGACATGGATTTACACCTTGGGTGGTCTAGGGAGCTTCAGAGAATTTTGCTTAGGCACCAGGAAGAACAAAAGTAAATCTTTACTGAAGGAACACTTTTTTTTTTCTCAGCCCTCAAAGAACCTCCACAGATAGATTTTTAAGAACAATGAACTATATATAGTTAAAGTAATAAAGTAAAAACATAAAGAAAATAAGCACACAGAAAACAGACTGCAGGAAAAAACTTGTAAAGAATTCAGATTCTAGACATACCAGAATGTTTATATAGCAATTTCTCACAACTATGGAATTTATATTTGAATACACAAAAGAAAAGCTTGAAAATAACATTAGGGGTAGGAAACTAAAAAGTGGCCTGCCAGATATATAAAATTCGTTTGAAATAAAAAACTCAGTAACCAAAATGAAAAACTCAGTGAACCATTTTAACAGTAGAAAAAACGGAGATGAAGAAAGAATTTGTGAATTGGAAGATAAGAAATTATAAGGGGGCAGCAAACTTCAGCAAATGTTTCCTATGAAGAGCCAGATAGTAAATATTTTAGGCTTGTTGACCATATAGTCTCTATCACATTACCCTGTCACAGACAACATGTAAGCAAAGGAATGTGGCTGTGTTCCAGTAGAACTTTATTTACAAAAGCAGGGAGTGGTGGGACATACAATCCATATGCCAACCCCTGGTGTAAAATGAAACAGAAAAGAGAAACATGCAAAATAAGGAATAGATGCCCATAAGCAAGGAAGATAGAAGAAGGTCTGACATGTTTAACAAGAGTTCCTGAAAGAAAATGGAAAGACAATAGGAAAGAAGTAATATCTGAAGACAGGATTGAGAATTTTCCAGAACTGATAAGAGATAATATTGACAAAGCCCAATAAATCCCATGTAGAATAAATTTAAAAAAAACCACACCTAGATACCCACAGTGAAACTGAACACCATCAAAGACAAAAAAATCTAAAATGCAGGCAACAAAGACACATAGACGTGGCACACGCCCAGGGACTCTCAGTAACATAAACTAAATTGCCAGTGGGTTCCCCTGGAGTTGTATAAGGTAGAAGCCCTGCTAAGCTGATAGCTGATTTATTAACAACAATAAAGGATCCCAAAAAACAGTGGATGGTAAAAACCTATTTTGAGGTATGAGAGTGTCAGGGACAGTGTTGTATAGATGACTGGGGGTCAGTTCAAGATTGGAGGGTGGGCCCGAGGCTTGTATGATTTGGGGACCTTTGTTATGAAAAACAAAATTACAAATAGAAAATTAGTACAGAGCCTAGAACAAGGCTTGGTCAAGTTAGAGGCCCTAACATTTTGAGCTTTATTAGCTCTGTGGTAAGTCCACCTCTGTGGGTGCAACACATTCCTCGCCAGTGTCCAGTGCCCCAGCTCTCTTTCCTCCAAATCAGTCTTTCCCCAACACAGGCAGCAAAATGCCGTGCTCTACATGGGTGTGTCCTTGGAAAGCTGACCCAGTCCTCCTGTGTTGCTCCATCCTTTTTCAGAGATCTGAGCCAGATCAGAGAAGTCTCTTATTCTGGTACTATATCACATCACAGGGGCCTGTAAGCCCGTGGGATTCAGAAGTTCTGAACAAATGTATAAAGCATTCATAAACGTACATGTATATTTATGTTAGGCTTGTGCATGCCTAAATACCTCATTAGACCTTTTCTGTGGCACTTTTCACATTAAAAGACAGTAGCTTGGGCTCTCTTCCTACTTGTGTGTTTCCCACTGCCTTTCGCCCTCTCCTGGGCCCTCACCACTTCATGACATCCAGGCATGTCTAACCACCGTCATTCTACGTCACACACTGCTACCAAAGCTTACCTTCCATAAACCTAGTCTCTGAAAAAGTTTTTCTCAACCACCAGTCGAGCAGTATGGTCAGGGGGCAAAGCAATAAATCTTGACCCCTGTAAATTTCTCCCTCTAGTCCAAAAGACGGAGCAAAGGAAACAATGAGGCCTCTCCCTTGCTTCTAAAATGCCTATGCTCCCCAGTGGCCAGCATGGCACTGGGACTTCTGAAAAATAGGCATGCTTCCCAGAGAATCCATACCAGCTACTGTTGATGCCTCGCCATCATTGCCTGCAAGCCGGACCTTGGCAGACACCCCCAGGGGAAACTGCAGGGAGACACAACACTGCACCACCGAAAGGTCAGGAGGCTCACCCTGTGCTCTGTAGGTCAGAACTGCCCCCTGGATGCCATGGTCACTCACTGCCAAGCAGAGACCTGTCATGTGTGACCCAAGGAAGCCGCATTTGCCACCCCTGTGCTCTCTCCTTCTCACACAGCTTTGGGCACTGTGGAAACAAATGGGCAACCGCACAGCTGCCCAGTTTCCTGCATGCCAGACTCATCCTCCCCACTCCAGTCCTTTCATCTGAGAATCCAGCCTTCCCTTTTTCTAGAGAGATTGAATACTCTCCTTATGAACTGATCTGCATGGGATCCCTCCAGCCCAAGGGGTTGCTTCTGTAAAATCATTCAGATATCATGGACATTGGAAAGAAAATTCCTCCCTGATTGGTTAATGCTACACTCTATTATGTAATATAAGGTCTTTATTCAAGAAGCTGCAAGCATTTTATTTTCAAAAATGAGCTCCTCTGACTAATTTTGAAGAACCCCTATTCCGACTGCACCTTCCGCCCTCACCCCCTGCCTCCCAGAACTCCCTAGTTAGAACTGGCCACTCATTAGCATCAAAGGCTCCTCTCTCTTCTCAAAACCCTGTCTCCTTCCTAGACGTGCTCATGTGTTTCTCTCCACCTCCTCTTCTCTTAGCCAAACCTTTTCCATCCACCCAAGGCCTCTTTATTCCTCAGAGGGCCCCAGACCACTCTAGACCACCTTGACCTTGCCTTTACTTCTATAGCATTTATTGTCCTTGTAAAATGTGTTACTCTGCAGCTGCAGTTCTCAACCCTGACTGGGGGATTTTTTAAACAAATATATGTGTTTGGACCCCCCCCCAAACTCCTGAAAATCCTTATTCTGGAGGCTTCTGGAGCTTTTGATAGCTCCCTGTGTGATTCTGATGTGCAGCCAAGGATGAGAAACACTGCTTTAGAAACATGCTATCTTGTGATT
>JAVSCE010006854.1:0-59775 GCA_032199065.1 Smutsia gigantea | reverse complement strand
GACTAAGATAAAGATAGGCATACAGGAAATTGTTATATTCCCTAATAATTAACTCCCTTCATGGAGAGACCAAAGAAGATTAGAGTTTCAGTGCAATCCCTATCACAATGCCAATGGCATTTTTCAATAAACTACAATTAAGAATCCTAAAATTCATATGGAACCACATAAGACCCTGAATAGCCACAGCAGTCTTTAGAAAGAACAAAGTCAGATGTATTATGGGCCCTGAGGTCAAAGTATACTACAAAGCTCCAGTAAAGAAAACAGTATGTTACAGCCAGAAGACTAGATCAGTAGATTAATGGAACTGAATAGAAAGGCCTTAAATAAACCCACACATATATGTTCAACTAATATATGACAAAGGAATCTGAATATACAATGGATAAATGACATTCTGTTCAATAAATGGTGTAGGGAAAATAGGACATGTACATGCAAGAGAATTAAACCGGATTGCTGCCTAACTTCACACAGAAAAGTAAACTCAAATTTGATTAAATCCTAACTGTAATACATGAAACCATAAAATTCCTAGAAGGAAAGTTAAAAAATACATTTTTAAATGAAAAACAAGTAAAAATTTTTACCTACTATGTTTTCTGTAAAATATTTTATTTAAAATATGCATAAATATTAGATTTCACATTAATACTATCAAAATGATATATAATGTGTACAAAATAATTAAGAAAATTAGAGGAATTATGTTAACCAAGAGAAATTTTGTGCTAACATTTATTTTTAAAATATCTTGAAAGGATTGTCATGGCTATTGAAGTAGGGGACTCATATTTCTGAAAGTGTACAGATATAATACAAATGTAACCATTTAAAATATGACCATCTTTCATAAAGAGACATTATATAACAGCACGGCACCTAATCTTATTGCTAAAACATGTATTTAGGAAAATTATAGTAAATGAATTTTAACTGGTCAATTATTTAAATAATTTTATGAGGTAACATAAGGCAGACATTTTGCTAAATTATGAAAAGATATTGCAGTAACATGATAGGCAAGGTTATGACAAATCTCATGTACATAAAATGGTGTTTAAAGACACATAAGTAAATGATAACTGAAATCTGGAACATGGCTAAGAGGTTGAGAATAGCATTGTTTCAGTAAAGGGAAGTATTGAACATATTGTTTTGCTTGGAAAACAGTATTGAAAGCTATTGAAATAAGTGAATGATAGAATTGAGAGTCCCAACAATCTAAGATTTTCCAGCCAAGAAAACGGTGACACACTCATAGATAAAAATGGGATAGCACAGTGGGAGACAGATGGTTACCTAGCAGTCATAGGACACTGCTCCCAGGAAAAAGCACTCACCACCCAGGAGGGAGATGGACAGAAACATCTGGAAGCGACAGCCTGTGAGTGAAATAGTTTTGCTGCCAGACAGAAAGTCAATGACCATTTTATGAACAATGTTGGTGTTGTGCAAGATACTCATAAAAGAGAAATGGCTGAACAGGAAATACAGATGGCGTGTTTAGTCATTAGTCCCTGCAGGTAAGGAGGGTCCTGACTGTATTCTCTGCTGCAGTCATCATTAAAATGATGAAT
The DNA here is from genome assembly GCA_032199065.1 of Smutsia gigantea. Lineage (NCBI taxonomy): Eukaryota > Metazoa > Chordata > Mammalia > Pholidota > Manidae > Smutsia > Smutsia gigantea. The sequence continues at coordinate 58,192 of JAVSCE010006854.1, read as the reverse complement.
GTAAGGGAGAAGAAAACCAGCCTTGTTTGGGAAACAAAATGAAGGAAATAGCAATCTACTCAGAGACACTGAGAAGAGACTGGTGGTTACCATGTGTGAGGGTTCAGGGTGGGTGGCTAAGGTGTGTAAGGTGGATAAAGAGGCATGAAACTCAATCATAATATAAATTAGTATGGGGTTAATTGTAAAGCATAGAGGATATAGTCAATAGTTTTGTGATATATTTTTTCTCATTTTACTTTAACTTTTATTAAAGTATAGATATTATATTGGCTTCAGGTGGGCAACATAGTGATTTGACAATTGTGTACATCACAAAATGCTCACCACAGTAAGTGCATAGTAACCTGTTCCCATACAAAGATGTTACAATATTATTGACTATATTCCCTGGCCATAGTTTTCATCCCTATGACTCTTATTTTATAACTGACCACATACTCTTCTTTTAACAATACATTCCATACTGAAATTAGCGACATGGTTAACAAAATCCTATAAGTTTAATGGAATTAACTTTGTTTGTAGATCCCAGAGGAACCACAGTTAGTAGTGCATTATCCTTTTTCTTATACCAAAAGTCTCTCTTACCCTGTAGACATCAGTGCATTAAGTATTCTACTTTCCTTGATATTCAAATAAAATATTCCTTTCGTTAATGAAGTATTGTAGTTGATGTTTACAAGAGTTTCTGTTTTCCCCAATTCTGGGCACATGGTTACCCTCTCTTTCCGCTTAATATTAGACATGACCATATAACTTGCTCTGGTAATGAAATGTGAGCACATATGTGTGTCCCTTCTGGGTAAAATCTATAGGAGCTAGAATACTGTTCACAAAACGGTTTATTTTCTGCTTTTTGTAAAATACTGTTACTATAGATTAGTTTTCATATTATAGAAATTAACAGAAATGAAATCCTATGGTGTATACACTTGTCTGGCTTCTTTCATTCTGCATATTTTGATGTTCATATATTTTGTTAAATATCTTCATAGTTAAATTTTTTTATTGTATGCTATATATAAAGCACCATATGTTTACCTATTCACCTGTTGATTGACACTGACATTGGGTCATTAGCATGATACATTTTTATGCTGACAGCAAGTTCACTAGTTTGTGGTGAGCAATTAGTAATGTGTATAACTGTCAGATCACTGTGTTCTATACTTGAAATTGATATAATTGTGTATGTATACTGTACTACGATAAAAATACATTAAAAAATCAAATACTGCCTTTACAAAAATATCACGTCACAAAAGGAAACAGAAATAGTGGAATAAATGGGAAAAATAGAACTGTAAAACATTCAGAAAACAATTAACAAAATGATGATATTGAATCTTTTGTTATCAATAGTCTAAATTTAAATGGTATGAATTCTCCATGTAAAAGATATTGAGTGCCTGTGTGGGTTAAAAAAACAAAAAAACAAAAAAAACTGTTCTGGCCACCTAAGACACACCTAAGATTTATAGGCCTCATGGTCTGAACAGAAAAGGATGCAAGAAGATATTCAACAGAATTATAACTCAAAAGACATAGATTATCTATATGTATAGCTGCTGAAACAGGCCTTATGTCTAAAACTGTAAAAGACATAAAGTGGGTCATTATATAAAGATAAAAGGGCCAATTCACCAAGAGGATATAGCAATTTTAAGCATATACACATAGAACATTAGAATACTGAAGTAAATTAAATATTTAAAAATCTTAATTGAGATGTACATAATGCTCTAATTGTAGGTAACAACAATATCACACTTTAAACATGGTTAAATAAAACAAAAAGACTATCAGTAAGTAAATAATGGGCATCAATGACAATCTAGAACAAATGGGCCAAAAAGGCATTTAAACAACATTCTATCCAACAGCTATGAAATACTCATTCCTCTCAAGTACATACGCAACATTCTCCAGTACAGAGACTATGATAGGTCACAAACGAGCCTTAAGAAATTAATATTAAAATTATATCAAGAGACTTCTCCAAACAAGAATGGTATGAATCTCAATTTAGTAACAAAAGAAAAGTTGGAGAATTCACAAATATGTGGTGATTAAATAAAAACTTTTGAACAACCAACAGGCCAAAGAACAAATCAGAAGGTAAATAAATAAATACCTTGACACAAGTGAAAATAGGTAAACAATATACCAAAACTTATGGGATGAAGCAAAAGCTGTTGTAAGAGGGATATTCATAGCAATGAACAGTATATTAAGAAAAAAAGAAAAACTTAAAGTAGGCAACCTATTTATAACTTAAGGAACTAAAAAAGAAAGAATAAATTAAGCCCAAATTTGTCAAAAGGAAGGAATAAGTATTAGAAAAGTAATAAATTATAGTGGAAAGACAATAGAAATGTGTATGTCACACAGTTAGCTGTTTTACTCAAAAAATAAATTTAATAAATGTTTAACTAAATTAAGATTAAAAGAGAGAAGAACCAAGTAACAAAATTATAAGTGAAAGAGGAACTTTAACATCTGACATAGAAATACAAACTTTAGTATGAACAATTTATGCCAACAAAACATAAAATTTAGAAAAGAAATGGATACATTTCTTTAAATTCACAATGTATCAAGACTAAAACATGAAGAAATAAAAAAATCAAACAATAACAAGCAATCAGATCAAATAAATTATCTAAAGTCTCCAAAAAATAAAAGTCTAATACTATATGACTTTACAGGTTATTTCAACCAAACATGTATAGAAGAATTAATACAAAATTTCCTCAAATTCTTTAAAAAATATGATGAAATAACACTGTCAAAATAATTTTATAGGGCAGCATTACCTTGAAATCAAAGCCACACAAGGTAACTACGAGAAGAAAATTACAGAATAATAACTCTGAGGAACGTTGATGCAAAAATTCTCAACAAAATATTAGTAAACAAAAATCACAAACCCATTTAAAGGTTAATATATCATGATCACTTTGGATTCATCACTGGGTCAACATATACAAATCAGTAAGTGAGAATAACCATATTAACAGGAAGGATAAAAAATGTGTGATTGTTTTAATACAGAAAAGCATTTTGAAATTTAACATTCACTCATCAGAAAACTCTCAACAAATTAGGCATAGATATAGAACTAATGTTCATCAGCATAATAGAGGCCATATATGATAAGCCCACAGCCTATGTCATACTTAATTGTGAAAAGTTACAACACTTTCCTCTAACATCAGGAACAAGACAAGGGAACTCATTCTCACCATTTCGACTCAACATAGCACTAGAATTCCTAGCTAAATTTTGCAATGTCAAGGTATCCAAATTGGAAAGCAAGAATTAAAATTATATGTTAGATGATGAAATTATATATTTGAAAAACCATAGAAAGTCCATGAAAAAACTGTTATAACTGATAATGAATTTGGTAAGGTGAAGGTTACAAAATCAATTGCACACCTGGGTAGTAATAGTGAAAAGTTTCAAAAAGAAATTAAAAAGGCAATTTAATTTATTAAAGCACTGAAACCAAGCAAAAAATTAGGATTAAGTTTCACTAAAGTGGTGGAAAAATTGTACACTGAAAGATCAGATCCAAGATATTAATGAAATAGATTGGACAGCTATCCTGTGCTCTTATATTGTAAGAATTAGTATTGTGAACTGGTACACACTGCACAAAGTCATGTACAGATCCAATGCAATCCTTGTAAAATTTCAAATTGTATTTACAATAGAAATAGGGAAAAATGGTAAAATTTATATTTAACCACAAAGGATGCCAAATAGCTAAAATAATTCTGAAAGAAGAACAGCTGGAGACATCCCACTTCTTGATTTCAATCTTCAATAAAAAGCAAAAGAATCATAACAGCATGACACTGGAATAAAAATAGTGACATCATCCTGTGTAGCAGAATAGAGAATCCAGACATAGGTAAATTCATATACAGTCAAATAATTTTTGATGAGTGACAAAACACACAATGAGAAAGGATTTTCCTTCCATAAATTATGTTAGCAAACAGCATATTCTCAAACAAAAGAATGAACTAGTTCCATAACTGACACCATTAATAGAAAGAAACTCAAATTGTATTTAAGACTTAAATGTAAGATCTGAAACCATGAAGCTTCTAGGAGAACACAGGAAAAACCATTGACATTGTTCTTGGCAATAGTTTATTGGATCAGATGCCAAAACACAGGCAGCAAAAGCTGGAGTAAACTAGTGGGACTACATAAAACTAATGTGCTTTGCACAGCAAAAGAAACAAACAATAAGTTGAAAAGGCAATATACAGACTGTGAGAATCTTTGCAAACCATATACTGTAAGGGATTACTATTCAAAATAAAGTTTTGAAAAACTTCTGAAACTCAGTACCAAAAAATAAAAGTTCAATTTAAGATGGGAAAAGGACCTGGTGAATGTATTTTTGTCCTAAAGAGGACATAAAAACTACTAACAGGCACATGAAAAGATGCTCAACATAATTAATCAGGGAAATGTAAATCAAAACGTCAGTCAGATATCATGTCACACATGTTATAAAGGCTATTATAAAAAATATAAAACATAAAAAATGTTAGGAAGAGTGTAGAGAAGGAGAAGCACATACACTCAGTGGTAATATAAATCAAGAAAATGAAAATACTAATTCAGAAAAGCATATGCACCCCATGTTCACTGCAGTATTATTTATAATAGCTAAGACAGGGAAACAACCTAAATGTCCTAAAACCAATGAAAGGTCATTGAAGACATGGTATAAACATATTTTTCTTTTTTCTAACATGTCTCTCCTTAAATGAATAAAGCATAGAAAACACTTATTTAAATCAACTAGTGTGCAATTATTCAATATATTGGTAAGACTACACATGCACTGTTTAAAGACTTATTAAATTACTCCTAGAGTGTTTCCTAATTAAAATTCTGACTTTAAAGCAAAAACCATTAAAGAAATACATCAAATATATTCTGCCTGAAAAATGTGTATTTGGAAAATATGGAAATTCTGGAGTTATTGAGTCTCATGTGTGCACTTATGTTTTATACTATATGACAATGCCATTTTTATTTTTTGCCTTTTCTAAAATCGTGCAATTCTATAAACTACTGCATGTAATAATACACACACTATTACAAAGACTTCATATATCAGAATTACTTGGTTTGTGACCAAATGGCTCAGCATAGCTTGTTACTGAGAATTCGCTCAGTTGCAATGGAATGTCATGGAAGAGGCAGAAGTCAAACACTGAGTTACCGTAAATATAGATGGGATAAAAACCATTTATTTTTGAAGGAGGCTTTATGGAGCAGATGTACAAAAAATGGTACTTATTCTAGAAATGACTGTGCTAATGACTAAAATACAAAGAAAATAGAACTGTAAGCTTAAAAATATCCTGGTTTGAAAGATGTAAACAAGAAAATGTAATGCACATTGAATGCTGTAAATATAATTCACTTTCTGTCTTAATACAAAACAGCAATCAGAAAGGCAATTACATCTATTAAATAACTCCTATTAAATAAGGATAATAATAGTAACAGCCTCATAAGATTTTTTTATAAAGTTAAATGAGAAAAGTTAAACCAAACCACACGAATGCACATACACACAGCCATATACATACACATATACATACACACATACACATAAAATGGAGTTTATAACATATAGTAAGTATTCAGAAACAATTAACATTATTGTTACAATCATTATTACTTTATTATTACTCTATTAATATTTGTATCATTACTTTTGTATCATTAGTATTTATTATTTTAATAATTTAAACTCGTGTTAGAGAGAGAGATAGAGAGACAAAGAGTCAGGATATAAGAGAATATAACTGAGGAAAGCATGGAGCAATTCAGTGAGATGGGTCAGAGGTATAAGTGTCCTCACTGCCTGGTAAGATTGGCCCATGATGCTCCCTGGGGTAGAGAAGAACGCAGCATTTGAATAAGATTGTAGCTTCCTCAGCCACACATGGACATATAGACAGGTGGGAATGCAAAGCAGTTTTCCTTTTTCTGAAATCAGTCAGGGGAGCTGCTCAACATTCCCTTTATGGTAGTTATTTGATATTTTATTTAACAAATTTTTGTCCTTCTGACTTATCAGGGCACTGCATCCTACCCTAAACAATCATTACAAGGTGATCTTATGTCTCTCTGTTACTGCTGCCAAATAAGGGAATCCTGTGATTAGTGTTTCATAGTGACATCAGATTCATTGTGTCCAATGCTGACCACATAAACCCTGAAATGGTGAATGGCACTATGTTTGCAGCTGTGCAAACCAGAAACCATAATCAGCTTCACTCTTTATCTGTAGGGTCCTCTGACCCACAAAGGGCCATCTTCTACCTATTCTACCTGCATCAGAGTTTATTCCCTCAGCAGAGCTGCATCCCATAAATGACCACAGGACCTCTGATGTGGCAATTCCACCATTCCCTTTCACCTGAAAGGCCTGTGTGCACTCAGCCCTACCAATAGAGCATGCACTTCATGGCTCTCCTTCAAGCTAATTGTGGACAGTCATCTACTTTCCGGACGATGACCACATGAGTGTGAGAAATGGAGGCACATGCCTTTCTCCTTCCTTCTTCCTGCTAGTTGCCATATGCATGTTACAATGTGTTGTCTCGTATTCTTCTGGCAGGAGGTGTCCAGGAGCAAGCCCCAGAGATTCAAGAGCAGAAAGCTGTGAGCCGCCAGGGAATTTCCTCCTGACCAGGATTAACAAAAGAACCCGGGGTCTGCCTCAGTCCAGACCACCTTCCCATGATCAAGTTCGAAATCATCCTTATTTTTTGTTTAAACCATTCCTTATCATAATCCACATCTCTTTGGTAATATCCTTAATACTGCTCACAATTTAAAAAAAATGCGTAAAATATGTTTTTAAAATATTGTTTAAGTGTGACTTAAACAAATATTTCATTTTCATGGTGGAGGCAATTTTTAAAAAAGGACACAGGTGATTCTGAGAAGCTCTGAAATGTGTGTGCTGTAGTCAGCAAGATATTTGTTTAGTTAACTGTGTGTTGTACAGGGCATCACTGAGGTTCCTGCAGCTTAAGTAATAGATCCACCATGAGAAAAGTTCAGAATTTTGACCATGTACTTTTATTATTAGCAAAGTCAGCAAGAGGGAGATGATGTCAACAAAGAGTTGGCAGAGAAGAGGAAATGAGCCTTTGCTGGTAAAAGATTTGTCTCCCCGTATACACAATGAACTTCATCCATGCCTCATAATTACAAGACCCAAAGCACTGAAATGCCAACTATTTTCATACTTAAAACAAAAGCATCCAGGAGTAGAACATGCAGAGTGTTAGCTTTGAAAGCAGACACCTTCAGGGCTATGACCCCATCAAACGCTGTCCCTGGAGAATAGCCTGGCAGTGGCCTGTAGCCAACTCACAGTCACAGAGCAGAAGATATGTTTGTTCATACCCAGACCTACTGCTGCATATTTTCTCAATGCAGACACACTGATTGTCAGTAGCAACTGAGAGATTTAAAACTCTACCTTAGCAATAGATTTTGGCTGAATTTCACTTTTATTGAAATGGCTAGGAGCCAACACTAACTGTATTGCCAAGGGAAACCTAACTCTGGTAATTATTACTCACTGATGGCATTAATTCTAGAGTTTCAAGTAAATTACCTGTACATGAAAATTGCATTAAAAAGAATTCAGTTACTAATTCCACTCTTCATTGAACAAGCTATAATTTCCCCTTCAGGTAAGACAGGCATGAGGATTACAGATAGGGAGAGAAAATACAGTGTCTGGGCTAATATCAAGAGCAATAGAGCACAGTTAACGTAGAGAATTCCTTCAGAGGCATAACTCCAGGAGCCCATAACATGTCACGGACTTTCACAAGATCAGACAAAGTCTTTATTATCCCTGTCAATCAAATATCTTCCAAGCTTTGTCTTTAATGCAGTCCATTTCAACTGGATATGCAGTAATTTAGTTAACTATCATCTTATTTGTCCCAATTAGATTACTTCTCAGGTTTTGTTAGATAATAATATATTAAATGTCTGTGCTCCTTCAACATTTTTATTCAGAAAGTAAAAATAAAATCATATGTTAAACAAAATGTTTATGTGTATTTTAATACTTTTTCAAATAATTTTTAAGTGATATTTATCTAAATAAGATGATATAATTAAATTATTTCTGACTTACAATTAATTTCTGAAAATCTAACATATTAAAGATGTTTTAATTACTTGTTTACCTTTGTACATACGATACATATTTTAGAATGCTATAAATATTCACAGTAAGAGGGTGTAATGCCGGGCTATAAATTATAAATAATGGACCAAATCATTCAAATAAATTTATCTGGAAAAGGAAAAAGCAGGAGGTTACTCTATGCTGCTTGCTCTCCCTAACCTTCTTTTTAGACTGTGCATTTTGGCCATCATGCACATAATTCCTCTATATTGTATTCAAAATCCTTAGAATTTCGTTTTATGAGATAGATTTTTAAAATATTTTGACAATGTAAGGCTATATCAAATCATTTCTGCATCCATTTTCCCTACATATATATGCATATTTTGTCCTAGTCTAGATTTTTCCTGCTGGAACACAGTTCTGAATATAAAAATATTCTACTGGTTAATATCCAATGGGTTAAAAAGAAATCTATAAACTCTCCCCACCTTTAGTTCCCATTTCCAGTGGAGCTGAATAATTTGAATATACACAACTTTTTCTTTCTTACATCTTTGCCTCTATCCAAGTCCTTTCTTCCACATAAGTGGTCTACCCCACTATTTCTACAGACTTCAAGTTCTCCCACGTCCAAGGTTTAGTGTAAATTCTCCCTCCTTGGATGCATTCTTGCTATTTTTAGACCTTTCTTCTTCGATGCAAAACTGTGCTGCTCTGTTTGGACATCATCTATGATCCATGCTTTCTGTTAGTCGTTCTGTCTGCACCTTGAATATGTGTTATTCACCCCTCTCTGGCCTGGCCCCAGAACCCTCCAAAGCCCTCATTCTCACCCCGTCTCACCTCAACAGTTTCACAAATCCCAGTACAGGGCCTTTCCCACTTTGGACCCTGGGTTCAATGGCACAACAGAGGAGTCAGGTGGCCTCTTGTCACTGGGGTCTGGCCGCTGATCACCCCAATGATTTTGGTCATATGTTTTCTTCCAGAGTTACCAAGAGGCCTGGGGTGGTACCTTAAGTCAGGCATTTGCTGCCAGCGAGCTGATGATTTGCAACGAGAAGGGTGATAAGTGTTCTGGAAGAGAAAGCATAGGAAAGTACACCTACTGCTGAGCACTTCTGTGCCCTGTGGCTTCTCGGAGAGGCAAACGGCCTCATTTTGACTGGAATCTGTGTCCTTGGGGAACAGTTAAGGAAGGTTTGAATGGCCATTGAGATAATGTGTGTGGAGGGTGGCAGGGACACTGGTGGTGGAAAAGGCACACTCAAGGCACCATAGAGAGCTCTGTGTCATGGGGACAGTGTTCGGGGTCTCAGCATTGGCTGACGAAAGTGGGACTGAACGTTTGTTGAAGGACAAAGAGAAACCTGCCTTTCTCGATTCCTTCCTTATCATTCCTTCTTTCATAGCATTTTTTATTCTTTATAGCCTCAGTGCTTACTATGGTTGAAAGGATCTGCCATGGCCTGTTGACTACACTGGACAGAAGCTGCAGGGCAGGCTGTCAGGGGACCTCCTTGGTACCAGCATAGAGATTCATCTGGTTGTTTCCAGAGTCAGTGAAGTTACTTGTCTCATACACCACTTATTACAGGGAAGCAGGTGATAAAGGTGGACTACCTTCACAGAAGTGATTCTGCGTAAATTCATTTTTGATCAAATTCTGAGTTCTTGGAAGGAAAATGTACCCACCAAATATGTAAGTGGGTATAGCAAGACATCCAACGATTTAATTTTTGCCATGTTTATTAATGCAGATATAACTTATTGGGAATTTTAACTGTCAGGTAATATTTTAAGCATCTGGCATTTATTAGCAACTGATAGTTATTTGTTTTATTGAGTCAACAAAAACTGTATGGGGCTCACAGAGATTAGACAGCATTCCCTTGATTATATGGTTTATCCAGGCTTTAAATCCTGAAGTTCTGATGTCAGAACTAACATTTGGCAGTAAAACCACTTCTCCCACACACAATTCCATTTCACTGAACAACAGAGCATTATCTGGAAATACCTTTTTCTAGGAGGAGAAAGGATGCCTATTTCATATGGGTATGAGGAATGTGGACAGCTTGGGTAGTATGTATGTGCTACCATTAGGACCACCCTTTACCACGTGTAAGCTTCGTAAAGCAGACGAATGGGTTCAGGTCTTTATGAAGAGGCACATTAATATTTTCTATGATAAACTTGTGTCTGCTTTTCAAAATAGAACTAAAATTGAACATTTGTCTGGAGGTCATGATACTAATTAACAGGAAATATGAACATGAAATGTTAATCAAAACACAGTCACAAATTAATGAACGAATACATTATATGTCAGTTCTTTTTGTTATTATGTTTATTCTATGATGTTAAAATTTTTTTAAAACAGTGGAAGTAAATGCTCAATCTACTTAAGGTATTTTAAGGAGACTTGGAAAAAGGTATATTTTAAAAAGTTACTTTCTTATCAAAATGTGCTGGTATTTATGGGTACAAACTGGGTTTAAAATACTATATGGCACGTACCCATCAAACGCTATGAAACATTCTATTCAAGAAGCTTTCCTCTGATTCCTATGGCACCACTTCCAAAATTCACCAAGAAACCACAAACTGGATCCATCTCGTGCTCTGTGATCTTGTCCATGTCTTTAATTTCATGAGACACAGGGAAAAAATGCTAACATAAACCTACTCAAGAAAAGAAAAGGAAGTTCTGGGAAGTTGGTGGCGTTAGCAGGACCGCGGAAATCCACCCCCCAAACCACATATATCTATGAAAATACAGGAAACACAAATATTCCTAAAAGGGAGACCAGAAAATACAGGACAGTGCACAGGCTGCATTGGCACCTGAGAGGTCACTTCATCCTGCAAGGCGGGTAAGATACAGAGACGTGACATGGAGGGACCCAAGCCCTCCCCAACCCCAGCGAACCAGCAGGAAGTGAGGATTCAGAGCCGGGAGTGGAAGTACATGTCCGTGAAATAACCAGCTCTGGTGATCGATGCCAGGAGTTCTGAAACACATCATTCAGTTTATCAGATATTGGAGAGGCAGAAGGCACAGGTTTTAAGTTGGGAACATGCCTGGGTATTTGCAGCAGGGCCCCTGGGACAAAAGAAAAAGGCATGCTTTTTTTTGGTGGTCTAAAGAGGCAAGGGCCCAGGATCGTCCCAACACTCTCGGCCCAGCAGGCTGGGAGTCCTGAGGAATTTCAGACAACTTGGCTGGCGACTGGGAAAAAGTAGCTGCACTGAAATTTCACATAGGTAACAACAGCCTCCCATTTGTCCCACTGCAGCCAGAGCTACAAAGGGCCAAGCAGAGCTACGTGGCCATGGCTGCAGAATAGACGAGTAACACTGCCACCTGGAGCATCTTTATAGAATCTACTCCTGGTGGGCATTTTGGTTTGTTTGTTTTGTTATACTTTATTTTCTTTCTTACCTTTCTTTCTTTCTTTTCTCATTTCTTTCTCTTCCTTCTTTTTTTTAAAGCCCAAAAGAGCCCAGCTTACATACATGAAACCAACCCGCGACCACTTCCATTGCAATGAAAAGAGAGAGGAATACGGTACAGTCTAAGTTCACCCAGACCCAGTACAACTTCAGAGAGGGGAGACTGAAGGGATGGAAATGCAAAATCTTCCTGAGGAAGAATTCAGAATAAAAGTCATAATCATGCTAATGGATCTACAAAGAAATAAGCAAGAGCTGAAAGACGAAGTTAGGAAAGTGAGGAAAGACAATGCATAAATGGGACAAGAGAACAATAAGGTTAGCAGCAGACTGGAGGAGATGAAAGAGGCTGTTAATGGAATAGAAATCAGAGAACAAGAATACAGAGAAGCTGAGGCAGAGAGAGATAAAATGATCTGTAAAAGTGAAAGAATATTAAGGGAACTGTGTGACCAATCCAAACAGAAAAATATTCGTATTATAGGAGTACCAGAGGAAGAAGAGAGAGAAAAAGGGATAGAAAGTGTCTTTGAAGAAATAATTGCTGAAAAATTCTGCATGTTAGGGAAGGAAATAGTCTCAGAGTCCACGGAACCCTACAGATCTCTGAACACAAGGAACCCAAAGAAGACAGCACAAAGATGCAAAATAATTAAAATGTCAAAGATCAAAGATAAGGACACAGTATTAAAGGTACCTAAAGAGAGAAAAAAGATCACCTACAAAGGAAAACCCATCAGACTATCATCAGACTTCTCAACAGAAACCTCACAGGCCAGAAAAGAATGATACGATATATTTAATGTAATGAAACAGAAGACATCGAACCAAGAATACTGTATCCAGCATGATTATCACTTAAATATAATGGAGGAATTAATTTCCAGAGAAGTGAAAGCTGAGAGAATTTTCCCACCGTAAACCACCTCTGCAGGACATCTTAAATGAACTGCTCTTGGGAGAAGAATTCTTAAAGCTAAAAAGATGTCAATTGAGAAAATAAAATCATAGCAAAGAAAGCAGGCCACCCAAATAGTAACTAAGGGCAAAGAATAAAACACGAAGTACATAACGAATGGAGAAGCAATAATAAGAAGGAAGAGAAAAAAACAAGTATCAGACGGTGCTTACCATATCTTAATAAGAAAGTTAAGTTAGATTAACAGATAGTAAAGAAGCAACCCGTGAAAATTTTGGTAACCATGAATCTAAAGCCAGCAATGGCAAAGAGTACATATCTATCGATAATCACCCTTAATGTAAATGGACTGAATGCACCAATCAAAAGACACAGAGTAACAGAATGGATAAAAAAGCAAGACCCAACTAAAGGCTGCTTAAAAGAAACTCACCTCAAATCCAAAGATATTTGGAGACTAAAAGTGAACGGATGGAAAAAGACATTTCATGCAAACAACAAGGAGAAAAAAGCAGGGGTAGCAGTACTTTTATCAGACAAAATAGACTTCAAAATGAAGAAATAATCCAATAGATAATGAAGGACATTACTTAATGATAAAGGGGTCAATCCAACAAGAAGATATAAACATTATAAATATAATGCACACAATATGGTGGTGCTGGCATATCTGAAACAAATACTAACAAAATTAAAGGAGGAAATAGCAATGCACTCATTTTAGGAGACTTCAACACACCACCCATTCCAAGGACAGATCAATCCGACAGAAAATACGTAATGATACAGAGGCACTGAACAACACACAAGAAAAGATGGACCTAACAGACATCAAAACAACTCTGCACCCAAAAGCAGCAGAATACACACTCCACTCAAGTGCACATAGAACATGTTCCAGAATAGACCATATACGAGGCAACAAAAAGAACCTCGGTAAATTCAACAATATTGAAATTCTATCAACCAACTTCTCAGATCACAAAGATATAAAACTAGAGATAAATTTTAGAAAGAAAACAAAAAGGCTAACAAATACAGAAGACTTGACAATCTCCTAATTAATCAATGAGTTAATGACCAAATCAAAACAAAAATCCAAGAATATATGGAGACTAATGACAAGAACAACACACAGCCAGAACATCTGTGAGACACAGCAAAGGCAGTGCTAAGGGGAAAGTATATTGCAATCCAGTCCTTTTTAAAGAAGGAAAAATATTCCCAAAAGAATTGGCTAAAGACACAATTACAGAAATTGGAAAAAGACAAATGAGACCCAGAGTCACCAGAAAGACAGACATAATAAAGATCAGAGAAGAAATAAATAATATTGAGAAGAATAAAACAACAGAAAAAATCAATGAAACCAAAGCTTGTTCTTTGAAAAAATAAACAATATAGATAAACCCCAGCCAGACTTATTAAGAGAAAAAGAAGAATCTACATACATAAAAAGAATTAGAAATGAGAAAGGAATAATAACAACAGACACCACAGAAATACAAGGAATTGTAAGAGAATATTCTGAGAATCTATATGCTAATAATTTGCAACATGTAGAAGAAATGGACAAATCAGAAAAATACAACCTTCCAAGACTGACCGGGCAAGAAACAGAAAAATTAAACAGACCAGTCAGCAGCAACGAAATTGAATCTGTAATCAAAATATACCCAAGAACAAAATGCCGGGACCAGATGGATTCACCTCTGAATTCTACCAGGCAGGTAAAGAAGAAATAACAGCCATTCTCCTTAGAGTTTTCAAAAAATATAAGCAGAGGAATTCTTCCAAACTCATTCTATGAAGCCAGCATCACTCTAATACCAAAACCGGACAAAGATCTCACGAAAAAAGAAAATTACAGACCAATATCCATGATGAACGTAGATGCAAAAATACTCAAAATATTAGCAAACCGAATTCAAAAATACATCAAGAGGATCATACACCACGCTCAAGTGGGATTCATCCCAGGGATGCAAGGATGGTACAACATTCAAAAATCCATCAACATCATCCACCACATCAACAAAAAGAAGAACAAAATCCACATGATCATCTCCATAGATGCTGAAAAAGCATTTTACAAAATTCAGCATCCATTCATGATTAAATCTCTCAAAAAAATGTTTATAGACAGCAAGTACCTCAACATCATAAAGGCCATATATGACAAACCCAAAACTAACATCATACATAATGGTGAGAAGCTGAAAACTTTTAATCTAAGATCAGGAACCAGACAGGGATGCCCACTCTCTCCAATGATATTGCACATTTCACTGGAGGTCTGAGACATGGCATTCATACAAAACAAAGAAATAGAAGGCATCCAGATTGGTAATGAAGTTGAACTATAACTATTTGCAGTTGACATCATATTGTACATAAAAAACCATAAAGACTCCAGTCCAAAACTACTACAACTAATATGTGAATTCAGTAAAGTTTCAGGATACAAAATTAAAACACAGAAATCTGTTGCTTTCCTATACACTAACAATGAACTAACAGAAAGGGAAATCAAAAAAATAATTCCATTCACAACTGCATAAAAAAGAATAAAATACTTTGGAATAAACCTAATGAAGGAAGAGAAAGACCTATACTCTGGAAACTGCAAGACACTCCTAAGAGAAATTAAAGAAGACACTAAAAAATGCAAATTCATCCCATGCTTTTTGTTACGAAGAATAAATATTGTCAAAATGGCTACACTACCTAAAGCAACAATAGAATCAACGCAATGCCTATCAAAATACCAAGAGCTTTCTTCAATGAACTGGAACAAAAAAGTCTAAAATCTTATGGAACCACAAAAGCCCCGAATAGCCAAGGCAATCCTGAGAAGGAGGAAAATAAAACAGGGGGAATTATTTTCCCTGTATTGAGGCTCTTCTACACAGCCATAGTAATCAAGACAATATAGTATTGGCAACAAAACAAACGCAAAGACGAGTGGAAACAAACAGAAAATCCAAATATTAACCCAAACATATGCAGTCAATTAATATTTGAAAAAGGAGACTTGGATATAAAATGGGGAGATGGCAGCCTCTTCAGTAGCTGGTTTGTGCAAAACCGGACAGCTATATGTAAATGAATGAAAGTGGACTACTGTCTAACCCCATACACAAAGGTAAAATTAAGTGAATCCAAGATCTGTATGTAAATCATGAAACCATAAAACTCTTAGAAAAAAACATAGGCAAAAATCTCTTGGACGCAAACATGAGCAAATTCTTTATGAACATATCTCCCCAGGCAAGGTATACAAAAGCAAAAATGAACAAGTGGGAGCATATCAATCTGTAAAGCTTCTGACAGCAAAGGACACCATCAGTAGAACAAAACGATATCCTACAGTATGGGAGAATATATTCATAAATGACGTATCTGATAAGGGGTTGACATCCAAAATATATAAAGAAATCACACACATTAACATACAAAAGGTTATCAAAACCCAATTAAGAAATGGGCAGAGGACGTGATTAGACATTTCTCCAAAGAAACTTAGATGGCCAAAAGGCACATGAAAAGATGCTCCACAACACATGATCAGAGATATGCAGATTAAAACCACAATGAGATATCACCTCACCGCAATGAGGATGGCCAACATCCAAAATACAAAGAACAACAAATGTTGGCGTCAATGTGGAGAAAAGGGAACTCTCCTGCACTAATTGTGGGAATGCAAATTCGTTCAACCATTGTGGAAAGCAGTATGGAGTTTCCTCAAAAAAGTCAAAATAGAAATACCATTAGACAAAGGATTTCCACACCTAGGAATTTACCCTAAGAATGTAGCAGCACAATTTGAAAAAGACATATACACCCCTATGTTTATCGCAGCACTATTTACAAGAGTGAAGAAATGGAAGTAACCTAAGTGTCCATCAGTAGATGAATGGGTAAAGAATATGTGGTCCATATGCACAATAGAATATTACACAGCCATAAGAAGAAGACAAATCCTACGGTTTGGAACAACATGGATGGAGCTAGAGAGTATTATGCTTAGTGAAAAAGCCAAGCCGAAAGAGACAAGTACCAAATGATTTCACTCAATTGTGGAGTATAAGAACAAAGAGAAAAACTGAAGAAACAAAACAGCAGCAGATTCACAGAACCCAAGAACGGACTAATAGTTACCAAAGTGAAAGGGATTGGGGAGGATGGGTGGGAAGGGAGGGACAAAGAGGAAAAAAGGGGCATTACGATTAGCAGATACAGTGTTGTGGTGGGCAAAGGGAGGGCTGCACACCTCAGAGAAGACAAGTAGTGACTCTAACATCTCAGTACGCTGTTGGACATTGACTGTAATTATGTTGTTAGGGGCGATCTGATGAAGGGGGTCTTTAATCACCATAATATTGCACATGTAATTGTAGATTAATGATCCCAAAATAAACTGTAGGAAAAGAAAATGTTGTGAAAGATAAGGTACAGGTTTAACAAAATTGGCAAAGTTGAAGACATAAAAATTAATTCCTGAAAATATTATTTTAAACTATTTTTACTGAGGATCTTGCAGTGATTTGCCTTGTCTTCGACATGTACGTACATGCTTAGAAGAAGGTATCTACATAAATGTCTTATATCCATATATATGTGCTTACAGAATGAATCTGTACGTGTGCATATATGTGTTTGTATAGATAAATGGACAAATATATTTATATTTGTTTACTTTGCAAACTTAATAGCATCTTTGAATGTCCCAAATCTCTTTGCTGAATACTTTTGTAGTTAGGTATTCAGATACCAGAATAAGATAATACCATTTGAACACCTGAAACCAACATTTTTCAACCTATTTTTTTATTCTTCATCTTCATACAAAAAGTACCTACAAAAAAAGGATCAAATCATCAGTGACACGATTCCTCCAATGGAACTGAAGCACATTATTACAGTTCATGAGTCAAACAAAAAACACAAATAAACATAGTTCCAACATATTCAAATTTAGTGTTTCTCAGTAAAACAACCAGTTTTGATAGCTTTGTAAGAAACCACATATCTTTTTTCCTTCAAAGACTAAAGAAAATATTTAAAAAAATGTAAACAATACACAATTTGGAAATAAGAAAATTCTTCAGCATCATTATCAATGAAATGCATATCAAAACCGAAATGAGTTACTGCATACAGTAGAGTTCCTAAAATGAAAAGGCTGGGAAAACCCACAATTTCTGCTGATTTGGAACTACTGGTCCTAGTGTGCTCTGCTGTGTAGTGTAATATCAAACAACCACTTTTAACAGGTTGCCAAAAAATTCATGGTGTATCTACCAAAAGAGGTAAAATCATGATCAGACATAGGAGGTCAAGAAAAGTTTTAGTCGTAACAGTTGAAACCTGAAGATCGCCTAGATGTGCATCAAAAAATAGTGGATAAATAAATGGTGATATGTTCAAAGAATAAAATAAAATGTAGCAATAAAAAAACATGCTTCAGAAAACTAAAACTGTTGAGTGATCATAAAAAAGATATTAAGCTGATAAACATATACATACACATGTAATATATGTATATGCATATTTTAGGTTACACAGATATGAACAAATATGAAAATCAAGAATAGACCAGACTAATGGTCAGGCATGCAAATCAGAGCAGTGGTAACAGCTGGGCAGAATTTCCTGGAAAGGATGCATGGGATATTTTTGCCATGGGGGAAGTTGTGTGTCCTGATACTGGGCTTGAGTTATAAACACATGTACTGTAGAAAGTGGTGGATAGGTACACTTCACATATGACTAGTGTACTCTCTGTAAATTATACAGTAATTTAAAACAAATATTAAAAGGTGTCAAAACAATTCTTTTGACATTTTAAACAAATAATTTTGCAGAATTTGGAGTAGAAACATCATACTTAAGATTTGTAATTCACAATTTCATAAATCTCCACAATTTTATTTGCTCATGACAGTGTAGTATATGATCCCCAAATATGCTTCTTTGTTCACAATTTATAAAAATAGAAAAATGTATGTGTGTGTGTATCTATGTATGTATATATATATGTGTGTGTGTGTGCGCGTGTGTGTGTGTGTCTGTGTGTCTGTGTGTGTATGTTTTGTTCTAGAAAATCTCACCCAATCACCTTGTTTAATGTTATACTTTGGGACAAAGAAGCATAATCTTAGTCATGACTTAAGTCTGTACACTGATCCACATACTTTCTCAGGGCTCCTTTGATCTAGTTATTTCTTAGACTATAGATTATGGAATTCAGCATAGGGGTGAAACTAGTATAAAATGCTGAAACAACTTTATCAATGTTAGCTGACCCATAGGTTTTGGGTCTTATATAGATAAAAATAGCAGCTGCATAAAACAGTCCCACGACAGCCAAATGTGAGAAGCGTGTGGCAAAAGCCTTTTTGTGGGCCTCTGCAGAGTGCATCTGGAGAACAGCAGCCAGATGAGACTATAGGAAGTCAGGATGTGGGAAAACGGGACCAGGAGCAGTAATACACAGCAAGTGTACATGGTGTACTCAACGACACATGTGTTGCCACAAGTCAAAATGCACCTAGAGCAGGCACCTCACAGAAGAAGTGGTCCATCTCATGAGCCCTGAAAATTGGGAAGCTCAGGCTGGCAGCAGCCTGCACAAGCCCATCAAGCTGTCCCCAGGAACCAAGACCCCACGTCATTCTCAGGCATAAAGAGCATCTCATGAGGATGGGGTAGCTCAGGAGGTGGCAAATAGCCACATAGCGGTCATAAGACATGGCCACTAAACTGAAGCACTCTCCCCCTTCAAGAGTGATGAAGAAGAATATCTGTACACCACAGCCAGTGGGAGAGATGGATTTTCTCCCTATCATGTAGTCAGCAGCCATTTTGGCACAACAGTGGAGACCAGCATCATGAACATGAGGGAGAGCTTGCTCAGCAGTAAGTACATAGACGTGTGCAGCCGGGGGTCCCTGTGAATCAGCAGGAACATGAGGGTGTTGCCCAAGAGGGAGGTGAAATCAACTGTCAGAGTCATCACACAGAGAAACAGCTGGGCTTCTGAGTGGGTAGAGTCCTTGGAGGATGAAATCTGAGGTGGTGTTCTGACTTGCTAGGGTTTCAAAGAGGTCTGACACTGAAAATGGAGAAGTAGATGAGTTCCACTATTCATGTTGCTTTGTTTCATTTACGTTTTTTCTTGGAAAGGACCTGTGTGCTTTCAAACCTTTATCTGCCATTTGCAAAAATCTATTAACTCTGGCATAAAATTAGCTTCAACTTTTTCTCATTTCCAAGGTTTCCGTACTACTTTTTGACTTGAATACTGAATAATTGGCATAATTTTAACAAGTTGATGATGAAGTGAAAATGCTTTGTGAAGTGTAGTTTTGCTCTATGTTGCAGTACATAAATGGACTAAAGCTATGTTATTCACCTATTTTCCGGTATGACTATGTTTACCTTATATCGTGTTTGCACAATATCCAGAAGCTGAGCGAAATCATTGTTTTTAGTCTGTTTATACAAATCTGTGTACATGATATTGAGCTTTACACATATATAACATATCAAAATTCATTGAAGCCTTCCAAAAATCAGTTAATTTTCCTATCATTGATTAAACCAGGAAGGCAATTTTACTTTCCAAACAAGTGGATTTATGTTCTGGATCCTATAACCTGGAATGACTGAGTCTAAAGTGGAAAAATAGCTTAAGTATAAATTGTTAGTGCATTTGGTCTGATTTTATTAAATTATACAGTGAAAACAACAACGACCATTGAAACATTTTCTCCCATTGCAAGACTATAATATTAAATCACATGTTCATTAACTGTAAAAAGGTGTTTTGCTGTAACGAGGCTCTTATCCCTCAAAGTCACGACATAACCTTTCCTGGATAAAGAGTATAAAATAAAACTCCTCGGATATTCATCCAAGCAGACATAAATTAATTTTTTTCTTCATTTCCAAGGGAATGTAAATCTTTACGGACATTTTCAGCTGTGATCTGCTGGTGCTGAAACTGTTCTAACTTGGGGGATAAATACTACCATAAATCCAGAGATGAGGATGATGATTTGATCTCAATATTTGGTTTAATTCAATGATTTTTTCATAGCAGAATGGGGCCCACTGTTCCCAGGGCTTTTGTCCCCCACCCTCATGTTACATGTCCACTCTGCAAAGCCAGGTAAACTGGAAAGTTCAGTGCAAAGTCTCTCTCAATCCTGAGTCTATTGCTTCCACATCACCATTGTACTGGCAGCCTTCTGATCGAGGGTTTCAGTTTGTTGTTTTAGTTAGACATCCTAAATACACACTTCCCCTTTGCCTAGTGCACCCTGCATTTACCAAAACTGTGATCCACACACCATCGTATCTCCAATGTGTTCACCATACTTACAGTAACTATATTAAATACCTAATTATTACCTTCAGTATTCCTTCCCTTAAGGACCCCAAGACCCTCCTAACACATTTATTTTCATTGTGACTTCAGTTTTTCCTTTATGTTAACATTACCTGTTGGTGGCAATTGATAGAATATTAAATTAGCTTAGAGATTGATGTGTAATTTAGTAACTGTGTAATGCTGCGGAAATTTTTTTAACTTTGCTACATCTTACCAGTTTTTAAGAGTTTGGTCAATTAAGTGAATTATTTAATATATTGTGCAACCATTAACACCAATCCTGAGAACTCTTTTCCATATTCTTAAGCTTAAAATCTGAACCAATTAAACAACAATGCCATGACTTGGCAGTACAGCATGGAGAATATAGCCAATGGTCCTTTCTTCATTCACAGATAGAACAGCACTACAGAAGTTGTGGATGTAATAATATGAATAACTGTTGAACCACTCTGTTGTATATTTAAAACAAATATAAGATTGTATATCAGTGATACTTCAATTAAAATAATTTCTAAAGAACAATAAGACCACATTCTGTTTTCCCCTCATTCCTTGGCAGGCACCATTCTGCTACCAGGCTGTTAATTTTTCTGCTCTAGAATCCCCAAATAAATGGAACCAGAGTTTTTATCTTTTTGTAATCAGCTTAATTTACTCAATATTATGTCCTCAACATTTATCCATGCTCTAACATGCTCAGAATTTCCTTCTATTTTAATGCTGATTAATAGTTCTTTGTATTTACATAGCACATTTTATTAATTAGTTCATCCATCTATGGACATTTGAGTTGCTTCCACTTCTTTTAGTATTACATTTAAGTAGTATTTTAATAGTATTTTCATGGCAGATTATACATTTTTTAATTTTGACAGAGTAAAAAAATACTTTGACAAAAATATAGTTATTTGAGCTAACTCATGCTAAATCATGCAAAGTAGATTTACATATTTTTGACAATATTGACAACCCACAAGTATTCAGTTTACAAAATATATTTTCTTATTATTAAGTCTCTAGTATTTGTTAAATGTTCTATTAAATTTGGTACCATTAGCGATCAAATTCTCATAAGACATAGGTGTTACAGCTATGAATTTTATTTTGAGTTGAAATAAATGTATAAAAACAATCAGGCACCATAGATTCTAATTTTCTAGTCCGCATACTATAGCATTTATATTATTTAATGTAATGATCCTGTAAGAGTGCCTGGTTCAATAAATGAGTGTTAGGCAGTTATATTTATCTACATAAAATAATTTCCTATATTTTCATATTACATAAGTGAGACAACTTACCACTAATTGAAATGTTTAAAACGTATGAAAAAGGTCTCTAAGGGATAGTTCTAACAAGTGTTATGGATACAAAATGTGGTGGAAGTTAATAATAAAAATTAATTCATCTTGAAAATAAAATATCCACAATGACATTAAATGGAAGCATGAAATATCAACATTGACTTGTGTTGAAATATGCTAATATATAACACTGAAAAGTAAATATTTTCTTCTTCAGTAAAGCTTCAGAAAGGTAGAGAATTTTTAACTCTATTTTGTTCCATTTCCAGTGTCTTCTTGGTGCTAAAATTGTGATATCTTTATTTATATTACAAAACCTTCTCTTTTACAATGTTACTAGAAGGAAAAAATATATTTTACTCATAATAATAACACAAAATTTAGATCACTGCTTATGATTTTCTTTTCTGTAATTTTCTGATCTCTATTTCTCTACCGTAAAATTAAAACTGTAGATCTTTTGCTTTTCCTCAGGATACTATGATGACTAATCAACCTGTAGTGTAAAAAATAAAATAGTAAGAGTCAAAATTTTACTTGATTGTACTGAGTTTATTACAAGACTTTTAACTTCATGACTCAATTGGCTAGCATGTCATTCATCTCAGGATGAATAAGAGATGGGATTTTATTTGTAAAATTATGTAGAGGCAGTGGTAAAATTGTGGATTATCTGGAATCCAAACCCACAAGCAAATTATAGGTTGAGTTTGGCATGACGTACTCACATAGAATGAAAATGATGACCCCCAACAGGTTGAACTGGCACCCCTCTGAGCAGGATTGTCCTAAAGCACCACTGTGAATTAAGGAAGGATCCTCTAATCTGGCTGCATCAGATTTGCTTATATTGGTGTTTAGGAGGGCATTATTAAGGGGTGTGGCCTATTGACATCTTTTTCTAAAAATACCATCATACTACTATGCCTTAGCTGCATAAGTATGACACTGTGGATACCCCAGATGTTTAAAAAGAAAAAAGAGCTCCAGTATACATCCATGCCTCTTTTCAGAAAGCTGTGATTGACTGAAATGACATAGACTCATTTATGAGCAAAAGTGAAATGTAAATACATGTCCTTGAAAAGGCATGATGAGTTAAAAATACAATAAGCAGTAATTAATGTGATTCTACTTGTACTTGTCTAAACTCTGATAAGTGGGGAAGATTACCAAGTATGTTACTGAGAGCCCAATATCACCATAGTAATTAAAATGATTAAGCTATTGGTAGAACTCACCTGTTTTTATGTCCTGAGGAAAATTTGGCAGTATCACAGCTCTGCTATAAACAACTTGTTTTCATTTCTCTAACGATTAGTGATGTGGAGCATCTCTCCTTGGAGGTCTTGGGCATCTCTATTTCCTCTTTAGAAAAATGTCTAATTAAGTCCTCTGCCCATTTTATATCAGATTAATATTTTTTTTGGTTTTGAATTGCAAGAGTTTTTTATATATTTTGGATATTAGTCCCTTATCAGATATATCATTTTCAAAACTGTTCTCCCATTCAGCAGATTGCCTTTTCATTTTGTTGGTGGTTTCCTGTGCTGTGAAGAAGTATTTTAGTTTGATGAAAATCAAATCCACAAGAAGATATTACCACACATCAATCAGAAGGGCAATTATCAAAAAGACAAGAAGTAAGTGTTTGGCAAGGATGTGGAGAAAGGAAACACTTTTATGCTGTTGGTGAGTATGTAAATTAATGCAGCCATTATGGAAAACAGTGTGGTGGTTTCTCAGGCAACTAAAAATGGGAACCACGTATTACCCAGTAATTCCACTTCTGGAAATTTACACACAAAAAAGCAAAATCACAAATCAGAAAAAAAAGCTCTTCTATGTTTATTGCATTAATACAATAGCTAAAATATAGAACAACCTGTGTACATTGATCATTAATGAATAAAGATATGACACATATATACAGTGGAATATTAATCAGCATAAAAATAATTATATATTGACATTTGCGGTGACATGGATGGAAGAAGGTATAAGGCTAAATGACATATGTCAAAGACACATTCCATGTGATTTCACTTATATGTGGAATCTTAAAAACAAGAAAATGAACAGAAAAGGAAAATAGAAATAAACTCATAAATAGAAAACAAACATGGTTGTCTAGGGGAGAGGAGTGAATAAAGGGAAAAACAGATGAATGGGAAAAACAGATACAAACTTTCAATTACAAAGTTAATTAGACATGACGGTGAATGTCCAGGAACACACGGAATATAGTCAATACTATTGTAAGATATTTGTATGATGACAGATGGTAACTACACTTACATAAAATAAGTACCAATTTGTGTTTATGCAATAGACTTTTAGTTATGTCTTATATGTTTGTACACAAGTAATAAAATCTGCTATAATAATAACATTCAAAACAGATTGACATCACTGTACCAAGCCCTTTGTAGTTTCTTTCTATCTGGAATGCTTTTCATGATTTTGTTATTTAGTCTTTAATATTTTCAGTTTCTAGGCAAATGTTCCAACTTAGCTGCAGCTTTTGCCAATCTTGTCACCTTGGTCTTATCTATATGTTAAAACCACATTCCACTAATGAAAATTAAAACAGCACAACTTCAAAGAATAGTTCATGGGAAAATCTGCCTCAGTATGGGTGTCAAATACTATAATTGCTCAATCCCATTGAACTGTAATTTTAGTTTCTTTGTTTTAAAGGGAAATCCATTAATATTTTCTCCTTTGGGGTGTGGAATATAAAATGGTGAATCCTATTCCCATTTAGAATGTGATTGATCATGAGTTCGGTCAACATTAAAAATCAAGATATATATGTTTTTATTTTAAAACCCCTGTACCTGGCTATGTACAAGTGATACATTATGTACAAGTAGACCTTAGATTTCAAATAAGATATTCATCAAGACTGTAGCCATCATTTTCAATAAAGTCTTCATCTTTCCTTCTGAATGCTTTCATGGCTGTGGTCCCAGGTTCATCAAAATGAGGTTCTAGTAACAGAGGTTGGCCATTGTCAGATTGGGGAGAGTGGGCTTGTCTCAAAGCAGGTAAAACACTCTGTGAGTTACCGGGTGCCTGACAGTGATGGGCAGGCAATCTACATGTTATAGGAAAGGATGGATATACCACTGTGAACTCCATCAAGCAAATGAAAGTTCAATGAACGTGGATGGAAGAGTTGAGATTAATTGAATTCTGTTTATAAACATGGGGGTAACATTTAGGCAAACCAATGATAAATTTACAATAAAGACCTGGCAAGAAAATATTTGCCCACCCATTCATCAGACTTCACACAAAAGGGCTCTGTATAAAGGGCACCTAACAGGTGATCTGACCCTGTCAGAAGCCACATATTACCAGGCAGGAATCAAGGGAAAGAATAATCTGCTGTTGCCCCTTTGCTCCCCCCCAACCCCTGTTAGTACACTTGGTGTCTCTTGGGAAATAGACTGGAGCAGAGATCAGTCCACAAGTTTACTGGGGAATGCTCTCAGGGTCAATCCCCACGGTGTGATGCATCAGCCCCGGGCACAGGGAGCAGCTGAGCTGTGATGCAGCTCCCTAGGATGGGTTCTGAGATGGCTCTTCCAGGTCGGCCTGCAGGAGGGCATATGCTGCCCCTTTATGTCCCTACTGAGCATAGATAAGATGTGGCCTGACCACAGCAGGGGAGTGTGACCTTGGGCTTAGCACTTTTCATCACCAACCGCAAAGCCTTGTGAGGGATCCTGCTGAGAGGTGTCAGACACTGGCATTAGAAGCAGCTGAGGAGCTAGTGCTTCTGTCCTGAAAGGATGATGTGAATACAGGATCCGGGAATAATGTGAATACAGGATCCGGGAATACACAGTGTCTGGGGTCCTTGAATGCTGCTAGTGCAGGTTGGCCGTCTGCATCTGAGTCAATGGATCATGTGTGTGGTGCATAGAAGATATCTAGCAACAATTATCAATTCAATAAATATGTGATTCCCTGGAAAATGTACTGACAACAGAAGGGCACAAGGTGGTTTGGAATTTTCCCACAAGGAGCATACTGAAATGAGGAGCTCAAACTTCTGTTGGCAGCCCTCATTTTAGTTTAGAGGAATGCTTCTTATCTCCCTGATAAAAAGCATTTATTACCTGTCCTGAACTGGGAGCCTAGAACCCTATTCAAGCTAGTGTAAAGTTGAGGTAATGGAAATCCAGACTTTCCCGAGGGGCGAGGGGCATTGGGAGCATACTGGCCCTACATTGTATCAGAGCAACTCCTCGTGTCAGCTCTGGGGCTGAAGTCAACAGATTTCAGAACATCTCAGGATTTTTTGTTTCCCTCATATGCCCTTGCTGTGTGCTACAGACATATTTGTGGCCCTGCTCCTTAAAATTCCTATGTGGAAGTCCTAATCCTTAGGGGAACAATTGTATTGGGGATAGGGACTGTACAGAGTTAATTAAGGAAAATGAATTAATATTGGTAAACCGTATTCCCACAGGATTAGCATACTCATTAGAAGAGAAGAGATACCAGGGCTCTCTCTGTCTCTCAGTGTACACTGAGGCAAGGCCATATGAGGAGACAGCAAGGCATCTGTTTGCAAACCAGAAATAAAAAGTAGTTGTTGGTTTTATTTCTGAATGTTCTAGCTATCTATTGATGAAATTTAGGGTATTGAAGTCCCCTCTTTTATTCTCTTGTAGTCATTCCTTTCAGATCTGTTAGTATTTACTTAATATATAGGTGTTCCAATGTTGAGAGCATATTCATTTATGACTGTCTGGTCCTCTTCATGAACTAAGACTTTATCGTTATATGATTACCTTATTTGTCTCTATGTACTGTTTTTGGCTAAAAATCTACATTGTATAATATAGTAATTCCTGTTTTCATTGAGTTTGCATTCAAAAGGAATATCTTTTTCCATTCATTCACTTTGAGCCTGTGTTTGTCCTTAATGCTGAGGTGAGTTTTTTAAGGACCATGTAGTTGGATCTCGTGATTTTTATTCATCAAGTCATTCCATGCCTTTTTGTAGTTATCATTGATAACTTTAGGAAGGCTTCATGTGAAAAACATTATGGTTACCACATTCACCCATGTTAGGAAATCCACAAAACCTGATTGCAGTCACTGTCCATCAGCATAGTAAGATGCTAAAGAGTCACTATCTGCCTTCTCTGTGCTAAACTTTCTTCCCCATTATCACCCTGACACCATGTTGGCCAATCATAATGTCCCCCAATACCCTTGTCCCTCCCTTCCCATCCCCTCCCACATGCCTCCACTTTGGTGACACCTTGTTCTTTCCTGGGTTCTGTGAGTCTGCTGCTGTTTTGTTCCTTCAGTTTTGCTTCATTGTTAAACTCCACAAATCAGGGAAATCAGTTGGTACTCGTCTTTCTCTACCTGGTTACATCACAGAGCATAATACTCTCTAGCTCCGTCCATGTTGTTGCAAATGGGAGGATTGGTTTTCTTCTTATTACAGAATAATATTCCATTGTGAGTATGTTCCACCTCTTCTTTATCCATTCATCTACTGATAGACACTTAGGATCCTTCCATATCTTGGTTATTGTAAATAGTGCTGTGATAAACAAAGAGTTGCATATGTCTTTTTGAATCTGGGATATTACATTTTTGCCATAAATTCTTGGCAGTGAAATTCCTGAGTCAAATGTTATTTCTATTTTCAGTTTTTGAGGAAAGTTCATACTGCTTTCAGCAATGATTGAACCAAGTTATATTGCAACTGGCAGTGTAGGAGGTTTCCCCTCTCTACATATCCTCACCATCATTTGTAGTTCTTTGTTTTGGCCATTTTGGCCATCCTAACTGGTATAAGGTTATATCTCATTGTGATATATCAATGTGGTTTCTAATTCTGTGTGTGCGTTTTTTCTTTCTTTTTTTTTTTAGGAAAGCAAGGCAGAGGCTCTTATTTAGAGAGAAAGAGAGAGGACAGAGCTCCTGGCTCAGGCCAGAAATAACAGGAGAGCCCTCTAATTGTGGTTTTAATTTGCATTTCTCTGATAATTAGCAATGTGAAGCATCTTTTCATGTGCCAGTTGGCCATCTAAATCTCATATATCAATTGTGATATCTCATTGTGGTTTTAATCTGCGATTCCCTGATTATTAGTGAAGTGGAGCATCTCTTCAAGTGCCTGTTGGCCATCTAAATCTCTTCTTTGGCGAAGTTTCCATTCAGATACTAGGTGAATTTTTAATCAGGTTATTTACTCTTTGTGTGTTGAGGTGTGTGAGTTATTTATGTATTTTGGATGTTAATCTATTGTCAGACATCTCATTTATAAATATATTCTCCCTTATTGTGCGATGCCTTTTTGTTCTACTGATGGTGTCCTTCGATGTACAGAAGCTTTTCAGGTTGATGTAGTCCCATTAGTTCACTTTTGCTTTTGTTTCCCTTGCCCAAGGATATGTGTTCAGGAAAAAGTTACTCATGTTTATATTCAAGAGTTTTGCCTATGTTTTCTTCTAAGACTTTTATCATTTCATGACTTAAATTCAGGTCTTTGATCCATTTCGAGTTTACTTTTGTGTATGGTGTTAGACAACAATAGAATTTCATTCTCTTGCTTGAAGCTGTCCAACACCAGTTTTGCCAACACCAGGTGTTGAGAGGCTCTCATTTCCCCATTGTATATCCATGGTCCCTTTATGTATATTAATTGACCATATATGCTTGGGCTGATATCTGGCCTTTCTATTCTGTTCTATTGATCTATGTGTCTGTTCTTGTGCTGGTACCGGAGTTTCTTGTTTTCTGTGGTTTTGTAGTAGAGCTTGAAGTCAGAGAGAGCACAATTCCCCGAG
Organism: Smutsia gigantea; assembly: GCA_032199065.1. NCBI lineage: Eukaryota > Metazoa > Chordata > Mammalia > Pholidota > Manidae > Smutsia > Smutsia gigantea. The sequence continues at coordinate 29,073 of JAVSCE010006854.1, read as the reverse complement.
CTTTATTCTTCCTTCTCAGAATTGCTTTGACTTTTGGAGGTCTTTTGTGTTTCCATATAAATTTTAGAACTATTTGTTCTAGGTAATTGAAGAATGCCATTGGTATTTTGATAGGGATTGCTTTGATCCTGTAGATTGCTTTAGGCATGATGGCCACTTTGACAATATTGATTCTTCCTATCCATAGGCATGGAATGTATTTCCATTTATTGTTGTTTCCTTTAATTTCTCTGATGAGTGCCTTGTAGTGTTTAGTTTATAGGTCTTTTACCCCATTGGTTTGGTTTATTCCTCCGTATTTTATACTTTTTGATGCAATTGTGATTGTAATTGTTTTCCTAATTTATTTTTCTGCTAGTTCATCATTAGTGTATAGGAATGCAACAGACTTATCAGTATTAATTTTGTATCCTGTTCATTTGCTGAATTCTGATATTAATTCTAATAGTTTTGGGGTGGATTCTTTAGGGCTTTTTATGTGCAATATCATGTCATCTGCAAACAAGGACAGTTTTTCTTCCTTACCAATCTGGATGACTTTCATTTCTTTCTGTTGTCTGATTGCCATGGTTAGGACATCCAGGACTATGTTGAATAATATCGGGGAGAGTGGGCATCCTTGTCATGTTGCTGATCTTAAAGGAAAAGCTTTCAGCTTTTCACTGGTAAGTTTGGTGGAAGCTGTAGGTTTGTCATATATGGCCTTTATTATGTTGAGGTACTTGCCCTTTATACCCATTTTGTTGAGAGTTTTTATCATGAATGGTTGTTGAATTTTGTCAAATGCTTTTTCAGTATCTTACAGAGATGATCATATGATACTTGTCTTTTGTTGATCTGGTGGATGATGTTGATGGATTTTTGACTATTGTACCATACTTGAATTCCTGGAATAAATCCAATTTCTCATGGTGGATGATATTTTTGATGTGTTTTTGAAATTGGTTTGTTAATATTTTGTTGAATATTTTTGCATCTGTGTTCATTAGGGATATTGGTCTGTAATTTTCATTTTTTGTCTTTTCTATGCCTGGTATTAGAGTGATGTTAGCCTCAAAGAATGAGTTTGGAAGTATTTCCTCCTCTTCTATTTTTTTTTTAAACTTTAAGGAAGATTGGTATTAAGTCTTCACTAAATATTTCATAAAATTCAATGGTGAAGTCATCTGGTACAGGCATTTTGTTCTTAGTTAGTTTTGATTACCAAATCAATTTTGTTGCTTGTAATTGTTCTGTTCAGATTATCTGTTTCTTCCTGGGTCAGTCTTAGAAGGTTGTATTTTTCTAGACAACCGTCCATTTCTTCTAGGTTATTGAATTTGCTAGCATATAATTTTTCATAGTATTCTCTAAGAATTCTTCATATTTCTGTGGTGTCCGCGTGATTTTCATTTCTCACTTCTGATTGTGTTTATGTGTGTAGATCTATTTTTTCTTTATAAGTGTGGCTAGAGGTTTACCTATTTTGTTAATTTTCTAGAAGAGCCAGCTCCTTCTTTCATTGATTCTATTTTATTCTTCTCAATTTCATTTATTTCTCCTCTTATCTTTATTATGTCCCACATTCTACTGACTTTGGGCCTCCTTTGTTCTTCTTTCTCTAGTTTCATTAATTGTAAGTTTAGACTGTTCATATGGGACTTTTCTTCTTTCATGAGGAAGGCCGCTATTGCAATATATTTTCCTCTTTGCATGGCCTTCACAGTGTCCCACAGATTTTGCCGTGTTAAATTATTGTCATTTGTCTCCATATATTGCTTGATCTCTGTTTTTATTTGTTCCTAGATCCTTTGATTATTTAGGAGCATATTACTAAGCCTCCATGTGTTTGTGGCCTTTTTTGTTTTTTTTGGATAATGTATTTCTAGTTTCATACTTTGTAGTCTGAAAAGCTGGTTGGTACCATTTCAATCCTGAATTTGCTGAGGCTCTTTTTGTGGCTTTGTATATGATCTATTCTTGACATTGCTCCATGTGCACTTGAGAAGATTGTGCATCCTGCTTCTTCTGGGTGGAGTGTTCTGTAGAGATCTGTTAGGTCCATTTGCTCTAGTGTGTTGTTCAGTTCCTCTGTGTCCTTACTTATTTTCTATCTGGTTGATCTGTCCTTTGGGGAGTGTGGTGTGTTGAACTTTCCTAAAATGAATGGATTCCATTCTAATTCCCCCTTTAATTCTGTTATTACTTGTTTCACATATATATTTGTTCCTATATTGGGTGCATGAATATTTATAATGATTATATGCTCTTGTTGGACGGACTCCCTTAGTATTATGCAATGTTCTTCTTTGTCTCCTGTTTCTCTTTTTGTTTTGAAGTCTATTTTGTCTGATACAAGTAATGCAACTCCTGCTTTTTTCTCAAATTATTTATATGAAATATATTCTTCCATCCATCACTTTTAGTCTGTGTGTGTCTCCGGGTTTGATAATGATTTCAGTACTATTTTGAAAGTGATGGTTTTCATTTCTTTTTTAGGTGTTTCATTTTTAGTGTATAGAATTACAGCTGATTTCTGTATGTAGAACTTATATCCTGAACTTTTACTGAGCTTGCTGATTAGTTACACGGTTGTTTTTTGTTTTGTTCTTTAGAATTTATGTAAGAGTATATAAGGTACAATTATTTTAATTATTCCTTTTCAACTTGGATGCCTTTTATTCTTTTGTCTGGCCTAGTCGCTCTAGATAGGATATCCTGCACTACGTTTAATAGGAAGGGTAAGAAAATGTACCCTTGTCCTTCTGCTGATTTCAGAGAAAAACCTAATAATTTATAAGTATTAAGGAATGATGACTGTGTGTTTGCCATATATATTTGTTATGTTGGGGTACATTCCTTGTATATGTAATGAGATGATAATTTTTAATCATGATAATGAATAAATGTATTTTATTTTGATAAATGTGTCATGTATTACATTGTTTATTCTTATACGGTTTTATATTTCATTATAATAATTTGGTGTGCCAACTTACTGTCATATATTGAAACATCCTTGATTTCACGAATGTGATGTATAACACTTTCATTAGCTGTGGAATTGTTTTTTCATATTTTATTGAATATTTGCCTCTATATTCTTTAAACATATTGACTTGTAGTTTCTTTTAGTGTTCATATCTGAAATTGGTTGCAGGTTAACATTGGCCTGTTAAAATAAGTTTGAGAGAATTCTTTCGTCAATTTTTTTGGAAGAGTTTGAGAAATATTAACATTAATTCCTAATTAATATTTGCTGGAAACCACCAGTGAAACCATCTGTTTATAGGATTTTCTAAATTTGGGAGTTTTCCAGTTATTGATTCTGTCTCTGACTCACTACTAATTACTCATCTGTGTAAAATTTTTATTTATTAATGATTCAATATTAACTAAAGAGCATGCCCTTTCATTTTTTATTTTGAGTCGCTCTAAGTATGATTTTGTCTGGATAAAAGTCTGATTTTGTAAATATGATGTTTTAAAGAATACTTATTTATTTAATTTATATTTTCTGTTGCCTTCCTAATCCCTGTTTCATTTATTTCACCTCCAAATTTTTAAGGTACTTCTTTCTACAACCTTTGAGTTTTGTTGTTTTTCACCAAGTCCCTTGAGGTGTAAAGAAAGATTTTTATTTTAGATCTTTCTTTCTTTCTTAGGAATTTAAGACTATAAATTCTAATTTACAAAGTAATTCACAAAGAATTACATTTGGTAATTATTTGGCTGCATACCACAGTTGTGGTATGTTTTTTTTTCCATTTTCATTTGTATCAAGATATTTTTTCCTTTTGAATTTCTCTTTGATTCAATGGTTGTTCAGGAATATGCTATTTAATTCCATTGTGGTTCTTCCAGTTTTGCCTTGTAAATTCCAGTTTCATACTGTGTTGGTAAGAAAATGTGCTTATCCTGATTTCAATTTTCCTTGATTTGTGGAGAGTTGTTTCATGGCCTAACATATGATCTCTCATGTAGAATTTTGTATGTTCACTCTACCGATGTTAGATGGAATGGTCTCTGCATGTCTGATAAAACCATTAGAAAACATACTTTTTAAGTCTGAGAGTTCCATGTTTATATTCATTCATTTAACTTCAGGCTGCCTTTTTGTCCTGCTGATGGTGTCCTTTGCTGGACAGAAGCTTTTTAGTTTGATAAAGTCCCACTTATTCATTTTTCATTTACCTTCCCTTGACGAAGGAGCAGAGAAAAAAATTGCTCATGATTATGTTCAAGAGAAATTTGCCTTTTTAAAATAATTTATTTTGGTATAATTATTCTACAATTACATGTGCAATATTATGGTTATAAACTACCACCTTCATCAGGTGCCCCCACCAACCCTATTAGCGTCAATGTCCAGTGTAGTGAGATGCTACAAAATCACTATTTCACTTCTCTGAGTTGTGCAGCTCTGCCCATGCAGCCCCAACATTATGTCTGCTAATCATAATGCCCCTTTTCCCTCCTATCCATCCCTTCCCACATATCTCCAACAATCCCTTTCCCTTTGGTAACTATTAGTCCGTTCTTGGATTCTGTGAGTCTGCTGCTATTTAGTTCCTTCAGTATTTTTTTTGCTCTTATACTCCACATATGAGTGAAATCATTTGATACTTGCCTTTTTCAGCTTTGCATATTTCACTGAGCATAATACACTCTAGATCCATCCATGTGGTTGCAAATGGTATGATTTGTTTTCTTCTTATGGCTGAATACTATTCTATTGTGTATATATACCACGTCTTCTTCAGCTATTCATCTACAGATGGACACTTAGGTTGCTTCCATTTCTTGGCTATTGTAAATAGTGCTATGATAAACAGAGGGGTGCATATGTCTTTTTCAAACTGGGATGCTGCAGTGTTAGGGTAAATTCCTAGGAGTGGAATTAAAGTGTTAAAAGGTATTTCTATTTTGAGTTTTTTGAGGAAACTCCATACTGCTTTCGAAAATGGTTGAAATAATTTGCATTTCTACAAGCAGCACAGGAGGGTTAGCTTTTACCCACATCCTAGTCAACATTTGTTTATCTTTGTGTTTTGAATGTTGGCCATTCTCACTGCTGTGAGGTGATATCTCATTGTGATTTTAATCTGCATTTCTCTGATGATTAGCGATGTGAAGCATCTTTTCGTGTACCTGTTGGACATCAGAATTTCTTCTTTGGAGAAGTGTCTATTCATGACCTCTGCCCATTTCTTAAATGGATTATTTGCTTTTTGTTAAGGTGCATGAGTTCTTCATATATTTTGGATGTCAACCCATTACCAGATATGTCATTTATCAGTATATTTTCCCATACTTTAGGATCTCTTTTTGTTCTACCGATGGTGTCCTTTGGGGTACAAAAACTTTTCAGCTTTATATGTTCCCACTTGTTCATTTTGCTTTTTTTCCCTTGCCCACAGAGATATGTTCATGAAGAAGTCACTCATGTTTATGTCAACGAGATGTTTCCCTATGTTTTTTCTAAGAGTTTTATGGTTTCATGACTTATATTCAGGTATTTGATATACCTTGAGTTTACCATTGTGTATGGGCTTAGAAAGTAGTCAATTTTCATTCTCTTACATGTAGTTGCCCAGTTTTTTCAACACCAGCTGCTGAAGAGGTTGTCATTTCCCATTGTACGTCCAAGGCTCCTTTATTAAATATGAATTGACTGTATATGCTTGGGTTAATGTATGGATTTTCTATTCGGTTCCACTGGTATGTCAGTCTGTTTTTGTACCAATACCAAATTGTCTTGATAACTGTGGCTTTGTAGTAGAGCTTGAAGACAGGGAGAAGAATTCCCCCTGTTTTAGTACTCCTTCTCAGGATTGCTTTGGATATTCGGTGTCTCTTGTGGTTCCATATGAATTTTAGAATTATTTATTCCAGTTCATTGAAGAAAGCTGTTGGTTGTTTGATAGGTATTCCATTGAAAATATAGATTGTTTTAGGTAGTATGTGTATTTTGACAATATTTATTCCTCCTAGCAAGAGAATGGGATGCATTTCCATTTATTAGTGTCCTCTTTAATTTCTCTTAGGAGTGTCTTGTAGTTTTCAGAGTACATGTGTTTCACTTCCTTCGTTAGGTTTATTCCTATGTATTTTATTCTTTTTGATGCAATTGTGAATGGAATTGTATTTCTGATTTGTCTTTCTGTTTGTTCATCGCTAGTGCATAGGAAAGAAACAGATTTCTATGTGTTAATTTGTATCCTGCATCTTTTCTGAATTCATATATTAGTTCCAGTAGTTTTGGAGTGGAGCCTTTAGGGTTCTTATGTACAGTATCATGTCATCTGGAAAGAGTGACAATTTGTCTTCTTTACCAAGCTGGATGCCATGTTTCTCTTTATTTTGTCTGATTGCCGTGGTGAGGACCTCCCACACTATGTTGAATAACAATAGAGGTGGCATCCCTGTCTTTTGTCCGACCTTAGGTGAAAACCTGTCAGGTTCTCGCTGTTAAGTATGATGTTTGCTGTGGGTTTGTCATATATAGGCTTTATGATCTTGAGGTACTTGCCGTCTATACCTATTTTATTCAGAGATTTAATCATGAATGGATGCTGAATTTGTCAAATGCTTTTTCAGCATCTATGGAGATGATCATGTGGTTTTTGTTCTTCTTTTTGTTGATGTGGTGGATGATGTTGATGGATTTCCGAATGTTGTACCATCCCTGCATCCGTGGGATGAATACCACTTGATCATGTTGTATCATTCTCTGGATATATATTTGGATTCGGTTTGCTAATATTTTGTTGAGTATTTTTGTAGCTACGTTCATCAGGGTTATTGGTCTATAATTTTCTATTTTGGTGAAGTCTTTGCCCGATTTCGGTTTTAGAGTGGTTCTGGCTTCATACAATGAGTTTGGAAGTATTCCGTCCTCTTCTATTTTTTGGAAAACGTTAAGGAGAATGAGTGTTATTTCTTCTCTATATGTCTGGTAGAATTCAGAGGTGAATCCTTCTGGTCCTGAAATTTTGTATTTCGGTAATTTTTTGATTATCTTTTCAATTTTGTTACTGGTGATTGGTCTGTTAATTTTTCTGTTTCTTGTTGGGCAGTCTTGGAAGTTTGTATTTTTCTAAGAAGTTGTCCATTTCTTCTGTGTTTTCTAGCTTAGTAGCATATACATTCTCATAATATTCTCTTATAATTCTTCTTATTTCTCTTGAGTCCATCGTGATTTTTCCTCTTTTATGTGTGTAGGTTCTCTTTTTCTCTTAGTGAGTTTATGTGTGTAGGTTCTCTTTTTCTCTTAGTGAGTATGGCTAGGGTTTTATCTATTTTGTTTGTTTTTTCAAAGAACCAGCTCTAGGTTTCATTGATTTTTTCTTGTTTTTTTCATTTAATTTTATTTATTTATTTATTCTCTGATGTTTATTATGTCCCCCCTTCTAATGACTTTGGGCCTCATTTGTTCTTCTTATTCCAATTTTTGTAACTGTGCATTTGGACTATTCATCCTGGAAGATTCTTCCTTCTTTAAATAGGCCTGGATTGCAATATACTTTCCTCTTAGAACTGCATTTGCTATGTCCCACAGAAGTTGTGGCTTTGTGGTGTTGTGCTCATTAGTCTCCATATATTCTTTGATTTCTGTTTTGATTTGGTCATTAACTCATTGATTAATTAGGAGAATGTTGTTAAGTCTCCATGTGTTTGTGAGACTTTAGTTTTTTCTAAAATTTATTTCTAGTTTTATACCTTTGTGATCTCAGAATTTAGTTGGTACGATGTCAATATTTTTTAATTTACTAAAGTTCTTTTTGTGGCCTAGTATGTGGTCTATTCTGGAAAATGTTCCATGTGCACTTGAGAAGAATGTGTTTCCTGCTGTTTCTTGTGCAGAGTTCTCTAGATGTCTGTTAGGTCCATCTGTTCTAGTTTGTTGGTCACTGCCTCTGTGCCTTTACTTATTCTCTTTCTGGTTGATCTGTCCTTTGGAGTGAGTGGTGTGTTTAAGTATCCTTAAATGAATGCATTTCTGTCTGTTTCCTCCTTTAATTCTGTTTGTAATAGTTTCACATATGTCATTGCTCCTGTGTTGGGTGCATGTATATTTATAATGGTTATATCTTTTTGTTCGACTGACCCATTTATCATTATGTGGTGTCGTTCTTTATCTCTTGCTGATTTCTTCATTTTGAGGTCTATTTTGTCTGCCAGAAGTTCTGCAACACCTGATTTTTTCTCTTTGTTTTTTGTATGAAACAGATATGTCCATTCCTTCACTTTTAGTCTATGTATATTTTTGGGTTTGAGGTGAGTGTCTTGTAAGCAGCACATAGATGTGTCTTGCTGTTTTATCCATTCTCTTATTCTGTGTCTTTTGATTGGTGCATTCAGTCCATTTATATTTACAGTGATTATTGATAAATATATTCTTATGGCTATTGCTGGCTTTAGATTCGTGGTTACCAAAGGTTCAATTTTTGCTCCGCTTCTAAGAATCTAACTTAACTCTTGTTAAGTTCTTGTAAATACCGTCTGATCTTTCTTTATTTCTCTCCCTTTTTATTCTTTCTCCTCCATTATTTATTTACTGGGTGTTTTATTTTTTGCCTTTAGTTAGTATTTGGATTTCCTGCTTTCTTTACTATCAATTTATTTTCTCTGGTGACATCTTTTTGGCCTTAGGCGTGCTTCCCTCTAGATAAGACCATTTAAGATATCCCATAGTGGTGTTTTATCAAAGGCAAACTCTCTCAACTTTCATTTTTTTTAAATTGTTTTATTCCTCGGTCATATTTAAATGATAATCATGCTGGATGCAATATTTTTGGTTTGAGGCCCTGCTCTTTCATTACGTTAAATATATCATGCCATTCTCTTCTGGCCTGTAATGTTTCTTTTGTGAAGTCTGTTGATAATCTGATGGGTTTTCCTTTGTAGGTGATCTTTGATCTCTCTCTAGCTCCCTTTAATGCTCTGTCTTCATTTTTGATATTTGACATTTTAATTATTATATGTCTTGGTTTTGTCTTCCTTGGTTCCCTTGTGTGGGGAGATCTGTGGGCTCCCATGAAATGCAAGGCTCTTTCCTTCCCTAGCGTGGAAATGTTATCAGGAATAATTTCTTCAAAAACACTTTCTATCTCTTTTGCTCTCTCTTCTTCCTCTGGTACTCCTATATTGCGAATATTTTCAGTTTGAATTGGTCACACAGTTCTCTTAGGATTCTTTCATTCCTAGTGATCCTTTTATCTCTGTCTTCCTCCACTTCTCTGTATTCCTGTTCTCTTATTTCCATTCAGCTAAAAGTCTTTTGTATCTCATCCATTCTGCTGTTAAGCCCGTCTATTGCTTGTCTGATTTATGCATTGTCTTTCATCACTTCCTTCACTTCCTCCCTCAGCTCTTGCACATTTCTCTGTAGTTCCACCAGCATATTTATATCTTTTATTCTGAATTCTTTTTCATTAAGCATGTGCCTTTCCATCCCTTCAGGATCCCTCTCTGGTGTTGTCTGGTTGATCTTACTCTGCACCATATTCGTCTGTCTTTTCATGGCTACAGAAACGGTCGCTCATAGTTGCGACATATTTCAGGTCTGCCGTTAAGACTTTAAGAAGAAGAAAAAAAGAGAGAAAGAAGGAAAGAAAATGAAAGAAAGAGAAGAAAAAAGAAAAATCAAAACAAAACAAAAATAAACAAAGACAAACAAACAAGCAAAAATCCCCCCAGGAGTAGATTCTGTGGGGAAGCTGTAGTTGGCGCTATTGCTGCACTATTCTGCAGCCATTTCTGCACTGCTCTGCAGCATCCTTTATAGCTCAGGCTGTGGTGGAAACGAATGGGAGACTTTTGATCTCTGTGGAATTCTCAGTGCGGCCACCCTTTCCCAATTACCAGCTATGGTGTCTGAAGCTCCCCAAGTCTCCCAGCCTGCTTTGCTGAGTGTGCTGGGGCGATCAGGCTACCCCACTGCACTTCTGTCTCTTTAAGACTGCTGAAAAAAGCACACTGTTTTTGTTTTGTTTTGTTTTTTCCCTCCATGGAGGCCGCCGGCATGTACCCTTGTGAGTTCCCTACTCAGACCCTGCACCCTCTTTCTCTCCAATCTCTGCTACACTGCATGATGTGTGTCACCCATCCCCACGAAGATCACTATGGCTGGTTATTTCATGGGGTGTACTTCAACTCCCTCCTGGCTCTCAATCCTCTCATCAGTCCTGTGCTCTGGGGTGGGTGTGTGGTCGGGTCCAGCTATGTCGTGGCTCCATATCTTACCCACCTTGCAGTGTGCTGTGTCTTCTCAGGTGTAGCTGCATGATGTGTGCTTTACTGTGTACTCTGTTCTCTCTGTACTCTGTGTACTTTAGGACTGGTTGTATTTGCTGTATTTTCATAAGTATATACAGTTTTGGGGGGAGATTTCTTCCACCCTGTTCACACTGCCATCATCCTGGAACTCAATATTTTTTCTTCTAAGAATTTTATGTTATCCTATCTTACAATTAGGTTTTTAATCCATTTCTTAATTATTTTTGGGTATGGAGTTAGATAGTAATACAGTTTTATTCTCTTGCATGTAGCTCTCCAGTTTTCAAATGTTTATTATTTTGTATTCATGGGAGTTTATCTCTGCATATTTTCGGTATCTTCTTCAAAATGTCTCATTAATGTCTTGTAATTTTTATTACATATATAATTTACTTTCTTTGTTAAATTTATACCTAATATTTTATTTCTTGGAAGACACCGTGAATGTCATTTTGTAATATTTATTTTACAAATTTTTGTTATTAGTCTACACAAACGCAACTGATTTCTCTATATCCAGTTGTGTTTTGATACCTTTCTGAATTTTTTGAGTAGTTTTAAAGTTTTTTTGCTTGCTTCATTAGGATTATATGTATTTAATATTCTCTCAAAGTATGATACGGATGTACCAATGAAAATGTGACAGCAAATAATAACTCCATTGTCTTTTTCATGAGGACTTCATGTATCTGGAAATTAACAAATCACCCTTTGTTGTGCTTACTGCTTCAGACATGTTTTTATGACTGGGAATTATATCATTTTCACATTTTGATCATTGGTAAAAACAAAAAGGCATCCTTGATGTTAAAAATGAAGTTATTTCTTTATTGAATTAAAAATATTGTAAAAAACTGAAATAATGTAATGAAAGATAAAATATAAGACAAGGAAGCTCACTCTAAGTACTTCTATCAGTACAGTACTAGAAGTTCCATACACAGCAAACAAAAAGAAAACCAAATTAGTTAGGAAGAAGTTAAACTGTTTTTATTTACAGATGACATGATACTGTATATAGAAAACATTAAAGACTATAAAAATCGTAAAACTAATATTTTAATTCATTAAAGCCACAGGATGCAAAATCAGTATACAGAATTTGTTGTGTTCTTGTGTATTTATATTGAAATAACAGAAAATAATTAAGAAATAATTCCAATTTCTTAATTGCTTCAAGAAAAGAAAAAAATACCTAGGAATAAATTTAACCAAGTAAACGAAAGGCATCTACTCTGAAAACTATGAGATACTAATGAAATAAATTGAAGAGGAAACAAATCAATGTAAATCTATTCCATTCTTGTGAATAGGCAGAATTAATATTGTTAAAATGGCTATACAACACAAAGCAATCAAGAGATTCAGTATAATCCCTATCAAGAGACAAGTGACATTTTTCAGAGAGCCAAAGAAAATAATCCTGACATAGGTATAAAACCAAAAAGGACACCAAACAGCCAAAGCAATCATGAGAAAGAACAATGCTGTGGATATCATGCTTCCTGATTTCAACCCATACTAAAAATACATAGCAACTAACACAGAGGGCACTGACAAACAAAAAAGACACTACATCAATGGAACTTATTGCAGTGCTCAGAAGTATACCCGGACTTATATAGTGAATTGATCTTTGACAAAGAAAGCAGGACTGTGCTTCAGGGAAATGACAATCTCTTCAACAAATGTTGAGAAAACGACAGCACCATTCAAAAACTGAACCCCAAAGTGGACTAAAGACTTAAGTAAAAGTTCTGAAACTTTAAAACTCCTGGAAGTGAACACAGCCAGTAAATTTTTGGACATGAGTCTTAATAGTATTTTTTCCAGATGTCTCCACAAGCAAGGGAAACTAAAGCAAAATTGTATAATAAGCAGTGTTACAGCTAACTAAAAGGCTTCTGCTCAGTGAAGGAAAATATCAACAAAATGACAAGTAAACATCCAGTATCGGTGAATATCTTTGCAAATACTTTGCAAATTTTGTTAATAACCAACTAAAAAATATATAAAGAACTCATACAACTCAACATCAAAAATAATAATACAATTAAAATTGGGCATATACATAGATATTGTTCCAAATAAGACATATGAAGTACAAGGGACACATGGAAAGATGCCCAGCATCACTAATTATCAGAGGAAAGCAAAGAAAAACCACACTGAGATAACACATCACAAAATTAAGAATGGCTAATGTCCCAAAACCAAGAGTTAGCAAGTGTTACTAAAGATATGGAAAAAGGGAACCCTCCTACATTGTTAGTGGAATGTAATCTGGTGCAGCCATTATGCAAAGTAGATTGGAGTTTTATCAAAAACTAAAAATGGAAATTTAAAGAGATTCAGCAATTTTACTTATAGAAATTTTCCCAAAGAAAACTAAATCACTAATTCAGATAGATTTATAAAAACCAGTGTGCATAAATATATGACAGCACTATTTACAAAAAGAAAGATATGGAAGCAACTTAAGTGTCCACTGATATTTGAGTGGACAAACATGTGGTACATACATACGATGAAATATTACTTAACTATTAAAAATAGTGAAATCTTTCATTTGCATACCACAGATGACCCTAGTGAATATTATGCTTAATGAAATATGTATGAAAAACAAAGACAAATACCATTTGATTTGACTTTGATATTGAATCTAAAACAAAACCAAATGAACAAAAAAATAGACTAATAAACATGGATAACAGATTGTTGGTTACCATACTGAGGGGCTGTGGGGATGGGAGAAAAGGTGCAGTGAAAAAAGATGCCAAAATGTCAACTTATAAGGGAAATTAATCACAGGTGTGGAAGTACAGCATAAGGAATGGAGGCACTAATGTTTTAACATCTTGCTATGGTGACAGATGGTAAGTACACTTAATGTGGTTAACATTTGTGATGTGCATAATTGTAAAATTGCTGTGTTTTACATTTGGAAACAATATAATATTATACATCATCTATATTGTAATAAAATTTTGAAGTGAATGATTATAATAATTTAGCTGCTGCAATATACAAATGATATCCCCCTAATTCATATATATATATGAATTTATATATATGAATAATATATATGTGTGTGCTGTTTTTTAGTGTATTCATATGTATAATATGTATGTATATAGTCATATCATCTGCAAGATGTATCTGCTTCACAATTCTGATTGTAGTGACTTCTATTCAATTTTTCCCGTCTTATTGCTCACGATTACTAGGAATTCTGGTACTGTTTTGAATTGAAGTTTAAGAATGGGCAGATTTCTATTGTTCATTGTCCTAGAAGAAAGTATTGCAAAGTTTTATAATTTAATAGGATTTTCATATAGAACCTCAGTTATATTCACATATATTTCTTTACCCAATTTGTTGACGGTTCTTCATATGTAAGTATATTGTATTGCATCAAATGATTTTCTTCTGTTTACTGACATGATGTGATTTTTATCTTTCATTCTGTTGTATACATCTCATACATTGGTTTGCATATGTTGAAAAATCCCCGATTTCCATGGGTAAATCACATTTGATTACAGAGTATTATTCTTTCAATGTTCTCTTGAATTCAGGTTGCTAGTATATTGCTGATAATTTTTGCTTTTCTTTTCATTAAAGATAATTTTGTATCTATTTATTATGGATATTGGTTTGTAGTATTATTGCATTGGATAGCTATTATCAACCTTTGGGGTCAGGATAATATTAGCCTCATAAAGTAATTTGGGTACAGTCTCTCCTCTAATATTTTGGAGGTATTTCAGAATGATTTTTATTAATCATTCTCTAAGTATTTGACACAATTCACTAGTGAAACATTTTGGTCCTAGGATTTGCATTGTCGGTAGATTGTTGATTACTGATTTAATGTCCTTAATGGTGACTCCTTATTAATTAATGATATCCGAATTTTTTATTTATTTATGATTTAAATGTTACGTATCATAAAGTTCTAAGAATTCATCCATTTCTTCTAGGTTATCCAATTTGTTGGCATGTAATTATTCATAGTTGTACCTAGTGAATCTTAGCATTTCTTCCATAATTTCTAATATTTCCTCTTTCTGATTATATATTTGAGTCTTCTCCTTTATTCACAGTATGTCTAGGTAAAAGTTTGTCTACATGTTTTTATCTTTAAAAAACTGCAATCTCTGATTTTTTGTTATCCTTGTAGTCAATATTTCATTTATCTTCACTCTAGTCATTGTCATTTAACTCCTAACTTTGGGGTAATTTGTTATTTGCAGTTTTTTGGAATGTAAAGTTACATAATTTATTGAGATACTTTTCCTTAAGGTAGATATTTATGGCTATAAAATTTCTCTTAGTGCTTCATCAGCATCTCATAAGTTTTGGAATTTTTGTTTCCATTTTCATTTGTAGCAAAACATTTTTGTTTCCTCGTTTGAATTACTCTGGGACCTGCTGGTTGTTTAGAAATAGATTTAATGTATACATACTTACAATTTTCTGCTGTTCCTCATCATTGATTTTTAGTTTCATGCCATTGTTGAAAAGATACTTAATGTGATTTTGATCTACTTAGATATTTACGAGTTGTTTTTTGGCTTAATATGTAATTTATTCTAAATAATATTTCATGGATTCAGAAGAAAATGTTTATTCTACTGTTGTGAGATCAAATGTTCTGTATATGTACATTAAGTCCATATAATCCAATGGGTAATGTAACTCCGATGTTTCATTATTGATTTACTGTCTGTATTAGGTAGTCATTGTTGAAAGTGACATATTAAATTTATCCTTTCTGATATATAAATAGTTGCTTTCTATTAGGTGGCCTGATAATTGATTACGTGACTTTCGTTTTTACCGCTCTTTTTAAGATATGACTCATACTTATTTTTCCTTTTCATTACTTAATGATTATTACTAATCCATGTCCACAAAGTTGCAAATGAAATAGTGTACAGATAATGGAATCCATTTTTTAAAAACACTCTAGCACTTCATGTTCTTTTATTCTCCTTAATATTCATAGATAATCCACTACATATCAAGTCTTAGATTGGATTTTTAAGCACATTATTTATTAATTTTTAAGTTTTGATATAATTAGTGTACAATCACTTAAACAATATTATGGTTACTATAACTCCAAGTGTCAGGTGCCCCCACATACCCATTACAGTCACTGTACAACACCGTAGTAATATGCTTTAGAATCATGACTTTTCTTCTCTGTAAATACTGCCTTTTCCATGTTCCCCTCCACTATGTTATGTGTACTAATCACAATGCCTCCTTTCCCTCCTTATGCTTCCTTTCCCACCCATTGTCCCCAGTTCCTTTCCCTTTGGTAACTCTTTTCCTTTCTTGGGATCTGTGAATCTGCTGCTGTTTTGTTCCTTCAGTTTTTTCTTTGTTCTTATACTCCACAGATGAGTGAAATAATTTGATACTTGTCTTTCTCTGCCTGGCTTATTTCACTGAGCATAATACCCTGTAGCTTCATCCATGTTGTTGCAAATGGTAGGATTTGTTTTCTTCTTATGGCTGAATAATATACCATTTTGTATATATACCCCATATTCTTTATCCATTCATCTACTGATGAACACTTAGGTTGCTTCCGTTTCTTGGCTACTGAAAATAGTGCTGCGATAAACATAGGGTTGCATATGTCTTTTTCAAACTGTGCTGCTGCATTCTTTGGGTAATTTCCTAGGAGTGGAATTCCTGGGTCAAATGGTATTTCTACTTTGAGTTTTATGGGGAATCTCCATACTTCTTTCCACAATGGTTGAACTAATTTACATTCCCATCAGCTGTATAGGAGGGTTCCCCTTTCTCCACATCCTCGCCAGCATTTGTTGTTTGTCTTTTTGATGTTGGCCATTCTAACTGGTGTGAAGTGATATCTCATTGTGGTTTTAATTTGCATTTCTCTGATGATTAGTGATGTGGTGCATCTTTTCATGTGCCTGTTGGGCACCTGAATTTCTTCTTTGTAGAAGTGTCTGTTCAGCTCCTCTGCTCAATTTTTATTTGGGTTATTTGATTTCTGTTTGTTGAGTTGTGTGATCTCTTTATATATTTTGGATTTCAAACACTTATTGAATATGTCATTTATGAATATATTCTCCCATACTGTAAGATGTCATTTTGTTCTACCAGCGGTGTCCTTTGCTGTACAGAGGCTTTTTAGTTTGATGGAGTTCCACTTGTTCATTCTTGCTTTTGTTTCCCTTGCCCGGGGAGATATGTTCATTAAGAAGTTGCTCATGTTTATGTCCAAGAGAATTTTGCCTATTTTTTAAAGAGTTTTATGGTTTCATGACTTAAATTAAAGTCTTTTACCCATTTTGAGTTAACATTTGTGTATGGGGTTAGGCAGTAATCCAGTTCCATTTTTTAAAGCATTTTAAGTATTTCACTTACCTCTTTTCTTGATTGTATGATTTTGTCAATACGGGAGCTATAACTCATTAATCACTCTTTGTCTAAGAGAAAGTTGTTTTTCATTTGTATTATCTCAAGAGTTTCACTTTTTGTTTAGTTATCTGTCATTTAGATATGATATGTCTATACATAAATTTTTATTATTACTCTTTTGATTTTTTGAGATTCCCAGAACTGTGGTAGTGTCTGTCGTTAATTTTGGTGAATGTTTGTCCTATTTTTTCTGCTTGATTCTCTGTTCTTCTTCTGATATTTGCATATTCTCTATCCTTAGAAATCATCCCACTGTTTTTTCTTGTTGTGTCTTTTTCTAATATTATTATAAATACTATTAATTATTTGATAATTTTTTGTAACATTTATATTCATATATCCCCAAGGTCATTGATTCTCTATTCCTCCATGTTCAGTCTACAGAGGTATGCATGAAAGAATTACTTCAATCATGTTACACATTTATATTTGAAATTTTTTTCACATTTGTATTTCAATTTTATCATTTCTTGTAGTCTCTGTCTCTTTGCTTACATTATGCCTCTTTTTGTTATATTTGGCTAGTGTATCAATTGGAGCCCTTAACGTATTAATCATGATTTTTAATTCCTCATCTGGCAATCCCCTGTATGTATCATATCTCAACCTTGTACTAATGCTTGCTTTTCCTTTTTAGACCACGAGTTTTCTTTTAGCATACTTTGTAATTTTTTGTTGAATGCATTATATGATATATTGGGTGATGGAAACTGAGGAAAATGCTTTAGTGGGAGGAGTCATGGTAATCCAACTAATTGGAACATGTTTGATATTCGCTGTTCCTGTAAAACAGAGAAAGTTCAAATTCCTCTTGTGTCCGTATTTTTCTCTTTGTCTTTGGGATTCCCTAAGAATATGTCCAAAGATATAGAACACATACGGCACTTGTTATCTATAATCCACTGCTATTATGCTTGAGTTGTGTTGAACAGGTGGTTAAGTATATGTGTGAAGAAGTACCCTATAATCTTATGATTAAATCTCAGTCTTTCCTTGGGCCTGTGTCCTTGAGATTGGAGTTTCCTAAGTGTTTCTTAGCATTTCCCTTCCCGTTTGCTGAGAGACAAAACCATAGGTATTTGTAATTTTGATGTGTGGTTGGAGGTGCACCGTCCCTACAGCTGTGTTACGGATCTGATGAAACTCACCCTGTATAGTATGCGTTGACATGGAGATTGTTATGAGTTTATTTCACAAGGGTAATTGTGCCTAACAGGTCCAGGAGTGTATCTTTCACTGTTGTTTACTATGAGAACACAGTGTGTAACCAAGTTCCTAGTCCATGTGAAATTTTGTTCCCCTTCACAACTGTAGTTACTATGCACCACCCTGAGTTTGCATTTCCCATACTTTTCTGTTTAAATTTATCCTAACTCATTCTCATGTAATTCAAACTCACCCTTGATCAATTTGCCATTGTTATTATTTATGTGAGAAAGCCTAGTTATAGCTCAAGCAGCTACCCCCCAGGGAAAGAATCTCATCTATGATGTTAATTATTGGTCAGTCTCTGCACATATGGGCAGGAGATCTCCTATGATATCATTTCTTTGATAATTTATAGAAAAGTCAGTGATTTCATCTTGATATGACATTTTTCCTCTAGGAAACACATGAGCAATTACTTTGAATATCTTTACATGTGGGAGCTGAAAACAGAGGTTTATATAATAAATAATGTTGATTTCATAGTTTATTTTTAACAACTTGCTGTTAATATTTTCAAGTTTTGGAAATTACAGTTCACTTAACATTTTGATCACAGATCATTTGACAAGCAACATTGCCAGAGCTAATTACTGCATATACATGTGAAGTGGCCATGACCACATCTACGAATCAAGGACAGAGAAATAATTGATGCAGTGTTTACTTGAGGGTCCAGACCTGCAAACCTGCTTTCCTTCTGTGGACTGTATGCAGACCAGTAAATTAGCCTTGGACTATTGAAGTTACAATTTCAATTTATTTAACCTTCTATTTTCAGGTGTCTCTGTTTCTAATTTTAAAGAAGGATAAATGTTTTTACATAACTGTATAAGCAGCATCAATTTTGTTTATCTGATTAAGTAGGAGTATTTTTCTCAGGAAATATGTTGAAGGAAATTGTTTTGATTTCTTGAGACACTAATTCATGATATTCTAGCCTATATATGATTAACAAAAATCATCATCAAAAATCCATCTCTTTTAAGGCATCTCATGTCTATACAATATTATATAAATTTTTTTTAAGTTTTGATGTTTAGTCCAATGAGAGCTAAGGTTCATTTTATTCAATATATATAGTAAGACAATTTTTTCATGTCAAGATGGAAAATCTGGTTTCATTTAAATTTTAATATGTTACAGTGTTTCAACTCCAAGGCCACTCTCAACAGATCCTTATCTTAATAGTGATATGCTGACTATTAAATCTATCCACAGTGGTGCAAATATTTCTGAAAGACTGACAACAGGAGGAAATGAAGAGTGGTAAATACTTGCATAGAAATCATCTTAATGATACATGAACAGTCCCTTAAATATAATTAACTGTATTTTTCCCAGCATATATGCTAAATAAATTCCTTTGGTTGATTTTATTGTTCTTCTTTATGATGCAATAAATATATTTATTAGGTTCTAACTGAAGAAAGTTTTCTCCAGATTGATGGTTATTTATTGGTTGTTAATAATTTAGGTGACTGTATTTCTTCACATTTTCTATAATGTTTATATCATCACTAAATATGTTTTAAAAATATGAAAGCTGGGTTTCATTGAATCTAGGTTGAACCATTTAGGAACAGAAGCCATCAATTAGCTTTCATTGTATAGGAAATATGTAGGAAAATTTCTTATTTATTATTGGTTTTTCTTATATTCTTATTAGAGAGTAATTTTGCAATAAAAGTACGAATAGCATATATAAGTACTTCTATAAATATATTTTAAAAATATGTCAAATCAGTGACTCTAATTAAGAAATTTATTAAATCATTCTGTAAATAATACATGAATACCTGCTATGTTCTGTCCATGATAAGGGTTAATTTTACTACACTGTGAAATTTTTTTCTTCATTCTGCATATTACACTATTATAGTAAACAATGTACTTGTTATCTGTGTCTTAGAGTTAGGTACTACGTGATACCAGGAAATCTTTGCCTGAGAGTTAAATAGAAAGTGAGATATGGTGAATTTTAAATGTGAATTCGGGCAGTGGAGTGGTGAACCTATGAAAAGCCTTACTGTCTAGCATTTTTGATATTAGAAACTTTATGTAAACTTTCTAATCTCAATGTTGCATTTCATGCACAATGATTTTCAGAACCAGACTGTTCAGCCAGGGCACTGTGCTGTGTGCATCCAATGATCCTTCTCAAGTGTTCAATACGTCATTGCAAAAGAGGTACCTACTGACTTCATTTAGCGTTTCTTAGAGCACTGGGTGAAGACCGCTGAGGACAGCAGATATCGTCCCTGTCACCATGTGTCCTAGCATATGTGCATTCATTTAAAAGGTGCATAACAATGTGCTCTGAGTGTATTAGCTTACCTATCTAAGATTATAATAGCTGTTTTACCAAGCTCGTTTATTAAATGCAGGTAATATATTTTTGTATTATGTAATGCAGAAACTTTTCAAAACTCTAAGCATTATTTAAAATTCTTGATTTATATTATTTCTTCCCTTCAGGAGAAAAGTTAGTTTGCAAGTCAAGATAAAAGTACCAACACTTTATTTCAGCATATAATAGATAAACAAAATAAACTTATGAAAATGTGGCTTCTAGTATCCTATATGGTTTCTGTAATTACACTAAGTTCACTTTGGAACAAGACTAATAAAGAAAAGGAAAGAGATAACATTGTGTTTGTTCCAGCATAGACATTGCTGCAGAGTTACCATCAATAGGACAATTATTCAATGTATGTGAGTTAGAAATATATTTCCATTGTGTACTGTACTCTCTACAAATCACTGCTTTATTTTTCTTTATTTTTTCTTGATATACAATATTGTACAGGGTTCTAGGCATAAAAAGTAAATAAATCCTGCTGTTTTGACTTCTTTATGACTAATACTACCTGTTAAGTCCTCCACATTTAGAGATTCAGTTTGTAGGCATATAAATAATAGACATGTAAGAAACAGAGCATCCACATTCTCCTTTGCCCATTGAGATTACTTATTTGATTGGTTATTTAAAGCATAAGTTTAAATATGAATCTTCAAAGATTTTCATCTACATAATTACTGCTCTGGTTTTAAGATAGGTACTTAGATAATATTTTTTTCCTTTTTGCAACATGTAAGAACTCTAGAAGTAATTAGGCTGTATGTGAGAGAAATAGTTGAAGATATGTGTGTCCTTACACCACTTCTGAATTTTTCTCCCAAATTTTCAATATTTACTCCTTAAAGTTATTAATAAATGGGGTAAACAACTAACAGAAATTAAGTAAATTGTTTAATTAGCCACTGCATGTCCCTTGGTCCAGAGATATTACCCAAAGTGAACTTTAATGTAATTGCATAAAAGCTAAAATTTCTACATAAGTTTAATAATGAACATATATTTAACCTCTACATTAAAACATAAACAACAAATAGGTCATAATCCCTAATGTAGGAAGTGTCATGTCTTAAATGATCTCTTAAAATTTCTTAGCAAGATCTGTAAAAAGGAAAATATATTTATTCATGAACACTAAAAGATGAACGGCAAGAAAGAAACATATTTGAGATATTAGAAAGTGGTGCAGCAATTAACCTGAAAATTTTCTCCACACTACAAACATTTATGCTTATAATTATTTCTAAATGATCTTCATATTTGCAAATTACGAACAAGAGAATGTCATGGCAGGACATACGGACTCCAGTGCGTGATTTCCTCTTCTCGGATCTGATTCAAGCCAGCTCAGCCCCATCGTTCTTCTTTGTCCTCACCATGCTGGATCTCCTGGTGGCACTGTTCGCCAACACCACAATAATCACCCTCATTAGGGGTGGCGCTCATCTCCACAGTCCCATTTATTTTCTTCTAGGCCAGCTCTCCCTCATGGACCTCTTGTACATCTCTACGTTTGTTCCCAAAATGGCCCTGGACTTTCTCTCTGGGAACCATCTCATCCCCTTCTTTGGGAGTGGAATCGAGATGTTCCTTTTGTGGGTACCAAATGCCTGCTGCTGGCCATCATGGCTTATGACTGCTATGTGACCATCTACCTCCCACTGCACTATGCCATCCTCATGTGCCCCAGGGTTTGCACACTCCTGGCTATCACATCCTGGCTAGGGGCACTGCTCAATGCTTCCATCCATGTAGTTGACACTCTAACTCTCCCTTACTGTGCCTCTAGGCAAATCCATCATTCCTTTTGTGAGATTCCACATTTATTGAAACTTGTCTGCGCTGAGACTTCTCCATATGAAATGGGTGTTTTTGTCAGTCGTGTGGTTTTTTTACTCACTCTGATCTCACCCATTTCGGCCTCCTATGGATGCATACTGTCCACTGTGCTGAGCATGACACCAAGCCTGAGGCTCAGGAAAACTTGGCTGCTTGCTCTTCTCACTTCACTGTGTCTCTAGTCTATGGGGCTGTGATCTTCAACTACATTCTTCCCACGTCCTACAACCCCCTGAGCAGGATGAAGTGCTCTCTGTCTTGTACACCTTCCTCACATCCGCACTCAACCCCTTCATCTACCACCTGCGGAACAAGGATATCACCAGAGCCCTCAGTATGCTTCTCAAGAAATGAGGGCTGTGAAGTGCTGTTGTGTGCAATGTAAATGCACTACAGTGTGAGCTTTTGCTTCGAAATGGAATAAACAGGTATATATATAGACATATCCTTGTATATTTAACAGAAGACATCATGAATTTGATAAATATGGGCTAGAGGAAAGCATGTAATGCCATGTGTAATGATACTATTTGACATGGTCATTTTCTGATAGTTAATCATGTATACCTTAGAAGTGAAAGACAAAAAAAAATGGAGATATTTATTTATATAATGTATAGAATACTTTTTATTCCTATTTTATTTTATTTTTTCATATTATAAAGTACATAAATTTCTGAAAAGAATATGACATCATTTAATTACATTAGAATAATTTAGATATATATTCCCTACCACTGTAAATGCTATAATAAAAAGATTTTAAAGTATACACTTTTTTCTAAGTATTTTTCCTAAGAAAATTTTGTTTCTTAAACCTGACATCGAATTATTGAAATATTTAGTAATACAATATATTTTCAATACAAATTAATTAAATAATTTGTTTCATTTATTCTTGTTACTTTTAAAGTATTGCTTCACCTGTCTGTGTCTTTGTTATGTGACTGAACACTTGTCTTTTCCAAAATAAAACAAATTTTAGTGAAAATGTTTTATTTCTAGTGCACAGACCTTTTTATATACCCATTACTCTTCATTACAGTTATCTTTAGCAGTTTAATATTTACTTCTGAAATTGCCTGATTTTATGGCTTATCCATTACTTCTAATTTTTAATAACTTTTGTTTGTATTTTACTATTTTGTATCTAAAATATATTTATCATAAGCATAACCCTTGTCTCAACATGGCAATTCTATATTATCATTTCCCCTGCAATGTGTTAGATAAGAATACTGAAGTTATATTTTACTGGCAATTTACAAATGACATTGTAATTTTTTAGAAGAGCAACAAAATAATTCAATATTTGTATGTCCTGTGAAATGATCTGAAGACCAAGCTGGTAAATATGCATTCCCATATGTAGTTTATCTTTATAAACCTACCTTTCAGAACTGTTTTCACTGTACACCATGCATATTTGTGTGTTTACGTTACCACTGATTTTCTTTTTATTTTCTTCTTTGGCTTGGTTATTTAGAAATGTATTGCTTAATCCCCACAGATTTGTAAATTTCCCGTATTCCTCCTAGGATTGATTTATATTTTCTTAGCACTGGGTTTGGGGAAGATAGCTTACATGACTTCAGTCTTCTCCAAGAGATTAAGACATTTCTGCAAAGGACAGCCCATTAGGTGTGTGCTTGTTCTGTCCAGATGATGTAGCCCTTGCTTCAAGGGAGGATTGTTGCCCCAACTGGTATTGTATTGTGCCCACTTATCCCTTAAATGTGGTTAATATTTCCTTTACATATTTAAGAATTCGAGTTTTGGATACATATATTTAAAAAATTGTTTAATCCTCTTGATTAGCTGACTCATACCAGTATGTAATGATCTTATTTTTCTCTTGTAACTGATTTTATTTAAAGCTTTTTTGTCTGATGATAAGTATAGCCATTCCTGTTCTTTCCCTGGATAATGTTTGAATGGAATAGCTGTTTCCAACCATACATGTTTAGCTGATATACCACCTAAAGTCATCTCTTATATGTAGCACAAACTTCTCTTAAATCACTCATAAACTCTATAAAGAATCTTTTGGAACTTAATACATTTTGATTATTAAATTTAGTGCATTTACTGTTAATTATTGAAAGGCAAAGACTAACTGTTGACATTTTCATAGTTGTTCTATGTTTTGTAATGTCTCTGGTCCTTTCTTCTTTACTGTCTTTCTTTGTGATTTCTTATTTTGGGGGTTAAGTCTTTGATTTAATTATCTTTGTCTTTTGTGTATCTACTATAACATTTTTCTTTGTTACCGTAAGTCTCACAAAATATCTTAACAATCTATTTATTTTATTAATAACAGAGTAGTTTAATTATAACAGTCTATTTTAACTGATTACAGCTTAATTTCAGTACCGTTCAAAATTTATACATTTACTTTTTCTCACCCCACATTTTACCCTATTGACAATCCACTTCACATCTTCTCATATTGTGTTTCCATTCTCAAATAATTTTAGTTGTAACTAGTTTTAGTACTTCTTTTGGCCCAATCACTCATGTGCGTGTGTATCTCATGAAAGCTACTGCCCTCAGGATGTTGTTCAATAGGATTACCACTTTAAAAATGGTCCTCTTCAGAGTCCCCAGCTGAATTTGTAGGGGGAGAGCTTGCTGTCAGATTTATGGGTGGGGAGGGCTCCTACCAGATGCCCAGGACAAGTGCTGCTGTGTCACTTGGAGGTTCCATCAGCAGCCAAGCCTGGCAATGAACACCAGCTCAGCAAGGCAGAAGCCCATCTCGGTGCTGCTTCTGGGACCGCATCTGGAATAGAGGATAGCAAGCCTGGCACAGGGCATGGGCCCTTCCTCCCACTTTCCTTGTCAGGTGGGACTTCCCCATGGCTATGGCTGAGAGGAGATGTACAAGAGGTTGTTTCTACTCCTCAGAGAGGAGGTTCCTAGGGATGCTTTGGGTTCCTCAGAAAAAGATCAGCAGGATGGCCCCTGGGGACTGGCTGGTGAGGGCACCTACTGGGGCTCTGTGGAGATTGTTCTGAGGGCAAAGCCAAAGAGAGGTAATGCTAGGGCCTGAGATGAATGGAGTTTTCTGGACCTGTAGCCTGGACTACCTTTAGAGAGCTTCCCACAGAGGTCATAACAAACTTTCTTAAAGGAACCTTCTCATTCTGGGGTTTCACAGTCTGCTGTCTGGGTACAAAATCTCTCACAAAGGCACTTTTGGCCTGATACTGTGCCAACATTCTGGTCGCTGTGGGAGACAAGGGAAACTCTCTTTGTTGAACCATCTTGTTCACCCATATATTCTTGAAACGTGACCTCTGGGTAAGAAAGAATTTTATACATGAGAACATGTGAATGCCTCTCTTTTGGAACTAGGACTATGAGAAGTCTCAGATACTACTGGAGATCCTAATAAAAAGAGAGAGAGAGAGAAAAATTAGGTTGAGCTTCCAAATTTTCACAGCCACTAAGAATGGAATTTTGTAGAGAAAGCCAGCCTTCTTTCTGTTGGTCATATGAAATAGAGTATCCTCAGACCCAGAACAGATCAGAGAGATGCAGGGAATGAAACTATCTTAAAACAGATAATGACCTGCATGCTGGGAATAATACCTGTCTTATATCCTATTTGTGAATGTTTTCAGATCTAATATTTTCACCTTAAAATTTAGTTTCTTTAATAATAACGTAGCTTAATCAAATTAGGGTTCAGTTAATACTTGAGTTAATATTTACCTGATATGTTTTTATTAACATTTCATCTATTCTCTATCTGTACATTTTAGATATACCTGCTTAAAATAATAATCTTTCACAAGTCCTCATTCTTTGTTTTGTTTTGTTTTTACTTGGAGGATTAGGTATGTTTATATTTTCTCAAAGACTGGTGTATTTTGATTCATTTCTACATTTTACTTAGTCCTTTCCAATTATTTACCTGTCCAGGTTCCTGTTCATCTCATTCCTGTCTCTTTTGGATTGATTATTTTCCTCACGTTATGCTTCTCCTCCACCCATTAAGACACCCATATGTACTATGTTTCTATTCTTTTAGTTACTGATACATTATACATAATTTATTAATACATACTAATTTTGTTGCACCATGGTCTTTTCAAATAATAAATGATATTGTACAATTTCACTCAGTCTTTGTTTTAATGCATAACATGTATAAATAAATTTACCTATTTAATTCAATTAAAATACTTTTACCTCCCAAGTACTGTAGGATCACCTGCCTCAATGAGACTTTTCTTTTTGTAGATAAGTTTCCCTTGAGATTGCTCTTAGACTTGATTGGAGTCTGCAATCTTGGCTTGGCTGGGTGTCCAAGAAACCTTCACTCCCATGTCTGGATGCTCTGTGCTAACCCACATGGCCTATCTCTCCAATAGAGAAGAGTTGGCAGTTCATATGACCTACATAATATGAAGTGAACCCTCAAGCACTCAACTTACTGGCAGTGAGAGACAATATTCTCAGTGTTTCTGCAACTTCTGGTGGAAGGAAATTCTTGCCAAGACTAATGCTAAGGTTCCACTATGTACAGCACCTGCTTCGTTCAGTATTTTATCTCATCCTCAATGTTGGTGAGCCTCATCGTTTCTAAAGATTTCTCCATGCCGCACAAGCTCATGAAAATTGATAGCACTTTGTTTATGTCCTAGAACTTATGTTCTTTGTAATGAAAGAATTCATATGATTATCATTTGTCGGGATTCTTATTTTCACTTATATTTTCACCTCAGATTATATATATATAATTTATTTCATTTAACAAAAAATATATGCACATGTTGCCAAAAGAGCCTCTTTATCCATCTA
Source organism: Smutsia gigantea (assembly GCA_032199065.1). NCBI lineage: Eukaryota > Metazoa > Chordata > Mammalia > Pholidota > Manidae > Smutsia > Smutsia gigantea. Next base: position 2,132 of record JAVSCE010006854.1, on the reverse strand, counting down.
ATTCTGTGTATTGGTCATGTAGCTAATGTACCCCACACCCACAGAGTGAAGTCTATATCATTATATATTCATGATACTCAAATAAATTTAAATTCAATTTTGTTTTTTTCAAGATGTAGCAATGCTATTTTTGAAGCAAGAGCTGCTGTGCACAGAGATGCAAATATTCCTAGATGATAGGCCCCTCAGCATAGAATAGTGAATTAAGAAGGTATTTCCTGAAATACATGCATTAGAATTTTTTTCTATGTAAAGCATTTTTGGAAATTTTATTAAAGCTGAAGTGGTAAGGAAGTTCTCCTAATGTAAAAAAAATTATCAAACACAATATGAATTAATTTATCAGAACAGTGGTTCCAGATAATGTGAAAAAATGTAAAAATAATATTGATATATTTGCCATGGGTCTAAGGGAAAACAAATAATTACTGAAGTACCATTCTATTTGTTATTTCTGTATTTAAAGAAACAGATGTCTAAAATGGCACACACTTATTTTTGCAATGGAAGCTGCAATGACCAGGTTTCAGCAAGAACGTCTTATCTCTGTTCTATGCAACATGAGCAGAAATTGTTTAAATCGTAACTGGAGGACCCCTTCTCCATCTGGCTGGGTAGGTGCTGGGGGTCAGATAGGAGTTCAACTGAGAATTGTAACAGGCACTTTGGTTTGATCCAGGGACCCTGGGCTTTGTCACATGAGTTATATAATCCTTGCACACAGGATTACTGTTAGTACAATTTGAACAAAACTGGGAAAGGGGGAGGAATTTAGCCACTGGCTCATAAAATTTTGTAATTGTGTTGGACACTCAGTGCCAATACATGAAAAGGAGTGTGGGTAAAATTGCAATATTTTCAGAATCACTCACCTGGCCTTAGTGCATCTCCCTATAAAGAGGTGTTGCCAAGGGGTTGAGAGAAGTATTCCATCTTCATATCAATAGGTGACTACAGGGGTGTGGGGAGCAAGCATTCACAGGTACCGGAGTGGTATTGTGGGGTCTTTTTACAGATAGGTCTGTACTATGTACAATTTTCATGAGCTTGTGCGGCATGGAGAAATCTTTAGAAACGATGAGGCTCACCAACATTGAGGATGAGATAAAATACTGAACGAAGCAGGGGTTGTACATAGTGGACCCTTAGCATTAGTCTTGGCAAGAATTTCCTTCCACCAAAGGTGCAGGAACACATAGAATATTGTCTCTCACTGCCAGTAAGTTGAGTGCCTGAGGGTTCACTTCATATTATGTAGGTCATATGAACTGCCAACTCTTCTCTATTGGAGAGAGAGGCCATGTGGGTTAGCACAGAGCATCCAGACATGGGAGTGAAGGTTTACAATGAGAGATGGGTGTTCAGAAGAAGATGACTGCTTGTAAGCCACACATGGGTTTCTCCCACTTTACTTCTCCCCTTGACTGATTTTGGCTTCAAAGTTATTTGCTCCTAACTGAAAACTTATTTTCCCCTCGATTTATATCTGGCGGTAGTCGGCAGGAACTCTCAATCCAAAATCTGTACTCATGGGTGTGCCTCTTGGGTGGACTTCCCCTAGAGATGGTGGGTAAATGCCTGGAACCACCATGTGGATGGTGGGAAGGTCCCAGTGGCTGCAGGTATGGAGGATGCAGCTTCACCCAGGAGCCACCTATCTTTCAGGCTTTCACTTGGGACACTCCTAGTGTTAAATTGGTCAACAGAAAAATACTTCCTAGATAGGTGGTCCATTCCCCAGAACTCAGGAATGTTAGGAGACACTGGAAGCTGTGGAATTAGCACTCCATGAGATAGAAGACAGCTTAGAAGCCCTGAGTGGTAGCCGTGATTGTGGGATGCTTTTTTCTCAAGATAGTGGAAACGCTTATCAAGGAGAAAGACAGGCTATGGCATTGCTTGGTGAAGTTGGGCAATGATCTATGGGATGCCCTTAAAAAAGAGACAGTTACTTAAAACACAGATAAAACCTTGGAAGGTATGTAAGAAGCCAGGGAGGAGGCATAAGGAAAATCCATTCTGCAGGAGAATTCTCTTGGGGGGAGTTGTTGAAAGTGTCAACTTCAGCCTGGGAGATCACAGAGTACCTTCAGGGAGAGGATGAGGAGGTGGGATCAAGGGCAGAACTGTTG
>JAVSCE010006853.1:0-20685 GCA_032199065.1 Smutsia gigantea | reverse complement strand
TTTTTTTGCAGGAGCAGTGAGTCAGCGGAGACAGAAAGGACAGATCATTAAAGCCACGTCCCCCTTCCACACAACAGGGCAGGAAGGAAAGACTGAAATCTGCCTTCTAATTTGAGTCAGCGATTCTTGTGTGTTGTGTTTGGCCTGGTGTCTTAACCCTGCTGGCAAGCTTTCCTGGAAATCGACTTGTCTCTGACTGCCTATGCATGCATGAATCTGTAACACAGGGCATAGGGACTCTTGAAGAGAGCAAGTGACAGCACAGAGTGTTCAACCCGAGTGTCCCTTTGGAGGTGCGAGAAGGAAAGGGAGCCCGGCCTGCAGCTGGAGCAAGATGCAGCCCATGTCTTCTGTTGGCCAATGTCAATAGCTCGCTCATTGTAGCTGAGTAAGATCATGTTTCTCCAAGGCTGTATTTCTTTTCAGTTATTTGGGGGTGATGACCTTAATATCATCAATTCAAAGTTCTAATCCCAGTGACTATAGATCTGTCAGTCCAGGGACCCTAAAAATGTCAGAGCCCCTTTTAAATAGCTTGATTGGGTGGAAAAGAAAGCCCTCGTGGTTGCCTACATCATACAGTTTCTGAGGATACGTCAAAAGAAGGTGGATTAAAATAATACACCTGAACTGCAAGAAGTGGCATGGGACAACTGCAACTAGATTTGGGAGGAGCCTTCCAGTTCAGTCCCATGCTGTATTTAGGAAGCTTGGCAGCTGTGCCTCTTTGCCTCACAGCTGGGAAGAGAGGCAGCCCAGGACCATACAGAACAGCCCAAATTCAGACACTTTTCTCCATCTTTACTGCTTCCACCCATGCCATTTAGAATGCCACTGCTGCAGAGGGGTGGGGCTTCCCCTGCACTGCATGCTTTCATACCACGCTCCCTTCTGAATCACACACTGACACTGGGATGTTGGTGGTGAAGACAAAACTATTACGCTTGAATTTAAAAAATGAATCTGAGCAGCAGAACTAGGGAGGGAAGTGGTGGTACCTACGAATATTTAAACAATGGTACCCATGCTGCCTCGCCCAGGTGGTGACATGGGTGAGGCAAGCTTCTCCCAGGGGAGAACTCAGTTTCTCAGGGAAGGAACCCAGTGTGCTAGGCCCACTTGGGGGTGGCAGGTGCAAGCTCCTTGGGTGTACCCAGGCTCCCAAATGAGGAGCCGTCCAAAATGGCAAGGCCCACTGCCTACAGATGCTCTGGGCCCGGCTGCAGCACCCCCAGCTTCCTCTGGCATCTGAATCGGAGCCTGCATTTTCACAGGATCGCCGAGTGACTTAGGTGGCCTTTAAGTTTTAGAAACATGGCTCTAGAATTGCTTCAGAATTCTGCTCTAGAATGCAGGGTGGGGCTGTGGTTAGTGTAGCATATTCTGACAGGTTCCACTCAGACCCCAGGGAGATGGAAACATTACTAGTATGTCTAATTATTCGAGCCTGGATTGACCAATGCATTTCCACCTCTACTTGAGACCTTCCATAGTTATGCAAGTGGACATGCCACATGAAGACAGTCCATGATCCATAGTTTCAGGTATTCACTTTCTTAAAAAATAAAAGTCAAGGCAGGAACCATGCAAGCAATGGTATGTATATATACATCCCTGTTTCTGGAATTTACTCACGTAAGCAATGGATTCAGCATGTTAGTGGGTACTTGGCATTTAGCTGCGATTTGTGGGGAGAGTTGGGCTGCAAACAGCTGGTGCTACTCTGCATATTATACTTGGCAGGTTTATTCATTAAATGCAATTATTCTTTTTATCAGGGTGGACAGTCATTACATTTTGGTAATTTAGTATGCCTGAATTTGATTCATTTATCAAATATTTATTTAAGAGAATTTTCACTGTATAGTCAGGCTTTACATGAATTAGCAGGAAAGTAATTCATTTGTGAGGTCTATTCCTCCATCAGGAATGCATTAACTTGGGCCTTGGCATGTTCTGTTAAGTGTCTATCACAAGGTAACCTGCCTTTCCTTTAATTTCCCCTTCATTATAAAGGGGAGAGCCTCACTGCTCTCATGTAAGCTGGATGTGACAGGCCTTATTTCACTGTATAATTTGAGGATGAAGGGGCACATTAGGAAAAGCAAAGTTTGCTTAATTATAGAAGTTAATTAAATTTTTATTGTAAATGAATGTTTATTGAAAATAAACATATTTTATGGTTTTCCAGATGTATTACAAATGGAAGACATCACTTGGGAAACTGCCTTGATTCAAACATAAACATTACTACTCCACCAAGATCAGTATTCCTGGCAACCCAGCTTTTTCGCTCAATGCATTTTCTGAATTCTTGCTTGACTTTGATAATCATCTTTTTTGCCCCATGGAAGACTCACACGAGGCTGTGGTTTTCAAGTCTGCCTACTCTCCTGAGATACCATGAAATCTGCTATGCCTGGAGTTGGTGAATCTATTGTGTTTTTCCCACCTCTAGAGCAGAAGAGTAAAGTTTCTGTTGGATTCAAGAGACACCTCATGCATACAGCTTAAAGTCTGATGTGGCCCCTTAATACCACGATGACTCTAGCGCCCTTAGTGGGTGGGAAAGTTTGTGACTGGTCAGTTGCCATGTCTGAGGACAGGGAGAGGCCAGAACAGAGCCTCTGTGCCCCCACCCACTAGGGAGAGCATCTTGTGAGCTGGGGCCCAGCCATCAGACGCTAGACTCCTCTCTCTCCTTCATTTCGGACACAGGGTGCTATACTTCCAAAGCCTCCAACAGACAGGGGTTTGGGGATAAAGTCCATAGCCAATTTAAGACAAAGTGGCAGTCAAATCGTTCAGAGTCTCATCTGTTGGGGGGGGTAGTGGTCATCTGAAACCTGACCTGGAATCTTTCTGAAAGACTACATCTTGCTGCCATTCCATCATTTGCTAGCATTCCTAAAAATCAAGCCCTGCTGATTTGAATTTTACAAAATGCCTATTTTACTCATAGTTTCTCGGTGAAAAATGTGAGGAGTAAACTTTGGCATCTCAATCTCTGTTTTGTTTTCTCCCTCCGGCACAACCTGCACATGTGACTGCCTCACCTTCCTTTCTGTTCTTGCTTTAATTTCCAGGGTTGAATTGGTGCATGTTTGGAAATCCTTCCCTGTGTTCCAGAGTAAGACGTCCATGCCTCCTATGACTTGGAGCCACTGCGTCATTGCTAGTCTCTCTGAAACAGGGTCAGAACACTCGGCCAAGACAGGGTGTTTTCCGCCCGCCGCACGCATGGGCCTCTTCAAGCGACCACCGGGGGACTACGCCAGGCCTTACCAGTGTGGCTTCTCTTGTGAACCATGAGCACATTGGGGCCGATGCAAATGATCCCACAGACATCACACTTTAGTTTGCCGTTAGGAAGTCGAACGCCTCCAGCTCCTGACAGAGCTTTGTTGCCTTGGCCACTGTGGGAGCCATTCATTTTCTCTCCCGAGGTATCAAGCATTCGTAAATCCTCCGCACATTCTTCCCCATTCATTTCACAGGCATGCCCATTCTCTTCATCACTCTGAGTCTCTACTTTAACATTACTGGCTGAAAGAAACAATACAGGGTGCCACTCAGTGTCATCTCAAAAAAAACAAAACAAAACAAAACAGCAGCAAAAAGACAGCCAAATAGAAGCAGAGAAGGTTCTTAGCTTATCCCTGGGACAGGAGCCCTGAGCTGCAGCCATATTCGATGTGGCCTGCTCAGGCTCGGAGGGCATGCTAGGTTTGGGGACCACTTGCCTGCCCTCCCTGAAGGTCTAAATGGCCATGTTTGAAAATGCATGAAGAAGCGAATTCTAAACTCTCACTTTAGAGTAGGGATCCCTAAGCTGGTTAAGGTCACTGGATTCAAAGTAACAGCCTTGTGGCATCTCGGGAGTGACTGGAGGCCAAATCGTGCAGCCTGTGCACCAGATGAAAGTCTCACCCCAGAAGGTGGCCCGTGATCCCATCCACTAACTCCCAGGGGTATGTGACCTTGCTTGGCAAAACCCCAAGTAAGTGGCTATCAAGCCTGAAAAATGTGTCCCACATACAATGCTGCCTTTCTGTGTGTCATGTGTTAATAAACTCTGGGACAAAACTCAGCAAACCCATGCTCAGAATTCTGACCACAGATGCCCGAGGTTTCCTGAAAGGTTTTCATTTGTGTCTTTGACGCATGACCATTCTAACTCCTTTCGTTTCATAGTAATAATTGAAACGTGTGTCCTAAAGCAGAGCTGTGATTAATCCTTAGATCTCTTCCTGTTGCTAAAGGGTGGACCGGGATCGCCTGCAAACCTACAGAGACTTTGTTTCCAAGAGAAAGACCCTCGCATGTGTGGGGGAGAGGGCTAGCATTAATGAACACAATAACCACGTTTACTCTGTGTTATCCGTCAAGGCACATTTAGGGTAATCATTTATATTATTCACATGTTTTTCTTGATAAAGAAAATAAGAGACACTCTGTTGGCAGTTCTTCAGAAACGCTGACCAATGATGAGCCGATGACTCCAACATTGAAAAAAGGAGGAGAAACTGCAGGTTTGCTGACATCTCCCATTTCCGTCATGGTCTACACAGTTTGGTTAGAGTCGTGGGTACATTCTGCTGAGCATGACGGTCAGTTAGACAGGCGATCACATCAACAAAAGTTTTGAACCAGTGGTTCTCCGAGTTTGGTCCCTGGACCAGCAGCTTCAGCGTCCCCTGAGAACTTGTTAGCGGAACAGATTCTCAGGTCTGCCCTGGGCCCACTGCCCTGGACGCTCTGGGCGCACCCAGAACTCTGTTTTCATGAGCCCTCCAGGGGGTTCTGATGCACACTCAAGTTCGAGCAACTGTTTTAAATAATCATCTTAGATAGTAACTCTCAAAGTTTAGTTTATTCAGTGAATTCTTTGTGATTTGGAAGGCTAGAGCCCAGGCTCTGAAATCAAAATTCCTGCTTTGGAATCTCAGCTCCCCTCTTAATAAGCTTCAAGGTCTTAGGCAAGTCATGTAACTTCTCTGTGCCTTGACTCCCTCCCCGGTAACTGGGAGCTCTCAGCACTGGCCTGCCTGAGGGACTGTGAGGATTCAGTGGGCGTACAGCCGAGGAGCTGGCTTAGGGCAGCGACCAGAAGTGCGGCCCCCGTGGAGCCGTCCGGGGCAGGGCCCCGCCTCACCCAGGACCATCCTTGGCACTCTGTGTCGGGCACACACCACTGTAACTGCTCTGTAACGTTGAACCCTCACAGCAACACGCTAAGGGACAAGTACACTTAAGTCTTATTTTGCAGCTAAAGAGGCTCAGGCACAGAGAGGCTGAATATCTTGTCCAATGTCACACAGCTAGCAAGTGGCCAAGCTGGAGGGTACTGCAGGAAGCCTGACTCCAGCACTCACATTCCTAACTGCTATAATGCCAAGGTTTTCCCGTTAGCCCTTTGGAGGAAAGACTTACAGACAAAGACATGACTGGAACAAATGAGCTGGGACATGGGCCACAGCCCTAACTGTGGACTTTGGTATCCCAGAAGTGTGGGAGTATCTCTTCCCATCAGATCCCAGCATTACCATAAGACTGTCCTGAGAAATCCAGTGACAAGTCTCCAAACGCATTCCCTGCAAGGTTCCAAAGACTGGGACTCAGAAGCCCCTGTGTCCCAGCAGCCTCCTGCTGACGTCTCCCAGCTGCTACAGCCAAGAGACCAGCGTCCCCTGACACTGTGAATTCAGGAGCCAGACAGGCCAGGAAGGTGGGCTCTGCATGGGAATGGTCCAGAACATGACAAAAAGCTTTGAAGGCCACTGAACCCCTTAACCTGGGATTTTGTTTTATACTATTTATAATCACTGGGGCTTTTTAAATGAGATTGAGGCCTCCCAGAACACAGCGGAGCAAATTATTGTTGGTGTGGCAAGTTCTTCAGCCCCTGGGGTGGGGACACAGGCTAGAGCACAGGGAGTAGGCGTGGGCACCCGCAGCTGGAGGAGGGACACTGCTCAGATGCGCAAGAAGTGGGGCCGTCGCCCGCGCATGGTCCTTCACTCGGCTCTGCCCCATACGCTTAAAGCAACCTGCTCAAGAGAACGGACTCTTGCTTTCCCCAAAATACACACCAGTGTATGGCGCATCCGCACTTGCCAGAAACTCCCTCTTGTTCTACATCACTACGAAAGACAGGTATTTGTGACCCTCTGGTGCTCTCTGTGGCTTGTGTTGTTGGTGGCTGTGTGGGCCTTCCTGGTGGGAGGCAGAAAAGCAGGGAGGCAGAAAAGCAGGGAAGCCTGGGGGATGCCTGGAGGTCTGTGGCATCAAGACGACACACTGGGCTATAGCAGGCTGCTCACGGAGGAGGTAAAGCTGTGCTGGGAAGGGATGAGGGCTGCGTGAGCAGAATGCATGGCAGGGATGTCGCCTTAAATGCCACGGAAGAGCTCAGGCAGAAGACTTGGTGCCAGTCGCTAACTTGACTAGTGGTTGTCGAAACCAGGACTTTGTCCTTACCATGCAATGTGACATTTTCTTTGAGAAGTGTAACAAAACCAAAAAAGCAGGAGGCTCAAAAGGCACCAGAGCTGCTTATTAATCATCCTGAGATCACTGTGGATCTGCAGGTACAGTTTCAGGCAGATATGCTCACCGTCAGAAGAGGGAAGGCTCAAAGCATATAATTCAGGATGCTGTGGTGTTCTAGGTTTCTGAAAAAAATGTTAAGTGGGTGATCCCTGCAGGCCACTTGGCAAGGTCAAGCACCTGTAAGTAATGGGAAGCTGACGGAGGGCTCCGCATACACCACACCACACACTTTCTGAAATAGGACTTAGCAGATGCAGTGTGTTTCCAAGCTGGAAGCTGGCTAGCACTCTGGGGACAATTCTAGGCCACATGACAACAGGAAAGGTCCTTGGGGACTAAGAGGAGGAAAGGATGACCACCAGGGTCAGGAGCAAAGGTGAGCAAAGTGGGCTGCACTGCCAGCTATGGGGCACACCAGATTCAAGCATGTGCAAATTTTCTCCAAGCATGGGTGAAAAGTCCTCGTGACCCTGCAGATAAATGCAAACTGGGTCCTGGCTGCAGAGATGGAGAGAATTCTGCCCACCTGAGGACAGTGTCCATGAAAACGGGGTCTCCATGTGGCCAGGAGGAGAATACGGGCAACAGGCTTATTATTTGCATAAGACAGAAACCAGGGGATGAGCCTATCTGAGTAAGTAAACACAGACCAGGTCTTCACATTGCAACCTAATAGACATACATGTAAGGTCTGCCTAAGGTAAAATACTATTTTGAAAACACAAGCTTGGGATAGGGGTGTCTTGGCTTCACTTATCTAAGCATGATAAAGGCTTCTGGGGTTTTAGCAGGCAGCAAGCTCAGTTAGGAACATGGATGGAAAAAAGAAACACAGAAGCTGCACCCTGGGGTCCTGCATTTGGTGAAATCTGGAGCCCCCTGCACTGGCTGCATACCTGCTTTAAAAAGGCAAGCACAGCTTGAAGTGGTCAGAGGAAGGAGGTCAGCGGGGCTGACAGCAATTCCTATGGGGACACGGATGGGGCTCTGCTCAAGCGCGGAGAGCCTGGGCAGGGGTGCAGGTGCCACCCCGAGTCCCTTGGGCAATCGGGGACACTTCCTCCTGAGCCAAGAGAAGGTACAGGGGAGAGGCCAGCCATCAAGGGCCCAGAGTCTCTTCCCGGAGGAACAGCAGAGAGGCACCTGGCTGGCAGCTCCACATGCGGGGCCCTCTCACCGCTGTGTCTGCCCTGCTAGATGACACGTGAGCGAAGCTCGCAGGAGTCAAGGGTGCCAGCGGTTGCTTCATCTAGCCAAGTTGGGGACTGGATGACGGGCGTGGATTTAGGCTGTTTGTCTCTGGGAAGTTTCATATTGAAATACCCTGGAGCCCACCAAAGGGATACACAAGACCCCTACTTTATTCTCTTGAGAATACGGCAGGATGAGTCCTTGTTTTCCTGATAACTGGCCCTCCTGGGGGATACAGCCTCTGGCAGTCAGTCATGAAATAGTGGGGACCCCTCGGCTGCACGTGCTGTACACTGGCTACCCCACAGATGATGTCTCTGCTGACCAGGGCTCACATCTGCTGGCCCGATCATTCTCTGACTTCCTAAACCACCCGCTCCATCTCCCTAGGCCGGAACTACCTACTGTTATGGTAGTGTTTCTATGAAATGTTATACTCTCTCTGAATAAGAGGATTATACTTATAAATATTTTGTAACTCCATCCCCGCCACTTAGGAAAATGTCGAACTCAGTAAGGTACTGAGTTGAACTCATTAAATATAGAAATTGGAGTGGAGACTGGCATATTTCTTCACCTCAGAACACTGGCTCAGGCTTGACCCTGCAGCTCTCATTGCCTACCCAGAGCTAATGGACAGGGGCCCAATTTTATTATTTAGCAAACGTGGCTACTATTAAGAAGGCATGTCTAAAAACTCTGAGTCAAAAGCTATACTCTTTCCCAGATGCTATTTAAAATTAGGAAAAATTAAAATAATATCATCCCATATTTTAGAAGCTTTCTATGTTATTAGTAACACAGCAGTCCTAAGAGAGACCCCCAGGCCGCTGAACATAAGGTGGACTTCAGCAAATAGACAAGCTCAGCATGGAAGAGCCTGGAGATTCAGGGAACTCAGGGTCAATGCGGCCAAGTGGCCTCACCTGCTGCCAAGCACGGTATGTGCTCATGAATGATTAAAACATTTTAATGCATAGGTACAATGTTCACTGGCAGGCCTCACCTTACAGATGGGTTATGTTTCCTCTTCATTTTCTTTTCCCTTTTAGAATGTGTCTTTATATTTACGGGTAAGGTAAATGTCTGGCACACAAGACTGCATTTTTCCACTGAACAGATATTCTGAAATCGTCACTAGGAGTTTAGGACATGTGAGCTTGAAATGCTCAGTCTTTTAAATGAAAAAATGGGAGACAGAAATATTCCTGAAACTGGTGACAAGCAAGTAAAAATCAAGTTGGATGAACATATTTAAGATGTATCTTGAGTATATAGGGTAATTAAATGAAAATTTGAAAAGAAGAGATATGTAGTGCTGCCTCTAAGAGACTTATAAAAATTTTTAAGTATTTTTAAGGTTAATGAAGCCATTTATTATAACATATATCATTTAAAATGCAGGGTTTTCTTTTTCTTGTCAAGATTCATGAGTAGGAATATTTTTATCCTTATTTGATGTTTTAGGCCTTTAAATGGAATGAAGCCAGGGAGAGAGAAACGTGGAAGAGTGTGCAAAAAGAATGGGCCAAAAGCATGTTTACATTTTCTTTGCTGGGATAGAGAAGGCAGAGGGGGTCAACCAGGTTGTTTTTAATTTTCAAGAAGGCAAAAAAAAAAAAAAGAAAGAAAAAGGGGGATGGGAGTGAGGAGAACAATTCTGCCCCATGACCACTAGGTGGGGATGTTGGCCTAGAACAGTTGGGTTGATGTTTGGGTGCAGAGTCCTGAAGATCAAAAGCGCTGAGTGCAGGGAAGGAGGATAACATAATTTGGGTACATGGGAGGGGCTGGGAAGCAAGAGAGAGACAGGTACTAACAACTTGTGAACCCATTTGTATAAACAGAGAGGCTGTATCAAAACATACAGCATCTATAAAATCTACAAGAGTCATATATCTTTATAGGCAGAATTATTTTTTTACATACTAAAGTCTTCCCCAAAGGATCTGCTTCAACATTACAATATACATGAGCCTAAACCCTCAGATTTAATGAAAACATGTCTTAGAATGTATATCTGCCTCTTAAGTGCATTTAACTTTTCAACATTTCAACTGTGTGATTGTTCATCTCAAAAGTAATATAATTTCTCTGTCTTGGTACATTAAAATTTTATGTAATATAAGCACATATATACATATATATACACACACATATATAAACATCTATACGTATACACATATATATCCCAGAAATAAATATCAAACTATTGCTTTAAAGAGGAATCAAAGGAACATTAGTAAGAAAAACATCTCTATAACTTTTACCTACTGGGACAGTCAGTCTCAGTGGTGAGAAACGAGTTTACTTAGATTGATACTGTTAAATCCTGTAGATACCAAAGAGGTTTAAGTAACTAGGATGTCAGAAACCTATCTGTACCTGTCACTAACATCTTTTAGATTAGAGCCAGTATCAATAATTGTTACAGTATAAACATGCATGCTTTGTTTTCTCATGTCCCATTATAATGTTACAGAATTTACTAATACAGGCTTTGAAGACTTAAGTCCTAAGGGGTGAGCAACTTGTATCACTTTAAATATTCAACTAGCTGTACATTTTTAAAAAGCATTCTCCATTCCTTAAAATACTCCTTCAAGATGTTGCCCAAATATATTTATCACTTATCATGTCTCAATAACTAAAAATGAAAAATGAAATTAACATCTGCTTTTGGTTTAACGGCTCAGACCAGGAATGTCCCACATGCGCAAAGCCCTAAGCGGGTTTGCTCAGCAGCGAGGCCCCACGGACTAACTGCCTTGAAGGCCAGAGACTTTGCTCCTCTCAGTTCTGAAATCACTATTTCAGAGCAACAGGAAGAGAGCATGCACTTTTCTCCAGTCCTATGAAATGGGAATAATTACCTTGAAAACATGCTGGGTTGTTTAATGATGACAGAAAGGCTGGCCATTCTATTATCATATGCAATAGAAAGGAGATAGTCACAACATTAATAACAAAACTATTTAAACAGCATAAGTAGAGCTACAATTCCACTAACACTATTGTTCCTTCTACCCTTAGTGTAACTCCACTGCCACCACAAAAGACATGCCCCAGAGCACATATTTCAACAGTCCAAAACATTACAGATGTGCTTGAGCACATAAGTGATGTTTCTGATGGTAGATGTTCAATGAACAGAAAGGTCAATATTTTAAGAATGAAGGAAGATGATGAAGAAAGATGCATCCACAATATTCACACTATGGAAACAGTATGGAATGAACACACAGTTCTGTTTTCTAAAAGTAAAGCTTATACTTACGAGAGAAAGATTTGGAAATTATTGCATGGAAATCCCTAAAGCCATCAGCCCCAAATGTAACTGCAACAAAGAAGGCAAAGAGAAAGCTGAGTTTGTGATATGGTTTGAGAGATACAGTAAGAGTTTAAAAGAAAGCATTAGTTTATTGCTCAAAACCATTACTTAGTTGGAATGGAAGAGTAACAGATGTCAGAAGCAGGACTGACATTCTCAGAGGGCTGAGCTCACTGCATTATATCCTGCATAGCATTTCAGAGCCACTTCTGGTGTGTTCACTGTCTTAGAAACATTCTAGAAGTATAAGAAACCTTTTAAGCAGAATTGGTAAACACAGATCCGAGATCCAAGCCTCAGAGCAGGGCTTCTCCTGGGAGAGTGTATCTTCACAACAGCAGCAAGTTTCTCACTGGGCTGAACACAGAGCAAATGTTCCTCATTCAACATTTGATATGTTCGTAGAAAGTGTTCACAGAAACTTGGAAAATGTTCACACAGCATGTTGAGTGGAGAAAAATCAGTGTTTTCCCCGAGCTCAGAAAGAGCCACCAATTTCTGTGGGAATTCTTTATCAGCTGCTTTCTTAAATGCTATCACTGCCTCAAATCTTCAAGTTCTTGTTCTGTTTTATAGGTCAGAGTTCCCAGTGTGTGCCTATGTCTGAAAACTTAGTAGATATCGCATATGCACACATGGGTACACACACACAAACACACACACACTCAGCGTTCTCTCCAGTAACTGTCAAATTTGCACAGTATAGCTGCTGAATTAAACCTGTTGAATGGACCACTGAATTAGCAGAGTAAAGATTACAGTGTCCTGCAGGAAACAGACTTACTGAACTTTGCTGAAACCAGTGTCTTCCAAACTTACCTGGCCACATATCCTCCCTTTTTTCATGAAGAATTTACTAAATATATTGGGATAATGGACAGACATAGTTTGGGAAACACTTCCAAAGTTGTTTCCTGAAGTGACACACCCTCCGTCTGCTTCTGTTCATACTGTTCCTTAATCATCGCTATCTAACAGAGAAAGCCACTACATGAGCCCGTCCGACAGGGCTGTCCCCGGCAGGGCTGTGTGTGCACATATGCTGGACGGCCTGCAGACGGTCAACAATGTGATGCTGCTTTTACAGGGGCCTTTGCATTCTGTCTTCTGCATTAAGCTCTAACCCTTTATACCAACTTCTCAAAACTCACTCACTCTGTGTCACGGGCGCACAACCAGCTCAGACAATGGTAGAAGAGGCAAAGATGTTTTAAAGGGTAAGGATTACCTTTTTAAAAATGGGTACAATACACGACAGAATATAAAATCCTCTGATGAAATGGCAGAACTGCCATGATTCCCTGAGATGGGAAAGTCCACTTCCGGATGGGTCCCTTCAGCTCACGGTCCATGGCTGGTGTGCATGTGAGTGTGCATATAGCAGTGGAGGTGTTCATGGTCACCTGCACACTGACAATAAATGAGCTAGAGATCAGAATGGAGCACAGTTTATCTAAAAAGTGTCCCCCATAAGAAAATGTAGATTTGCCCAGGTCTTGGGTGACCCATGTGTAAGCCTTGAAATACAAAATTTTGTCCAATGCCTTCCATTTCACCCATTGCCATTTGGAATAATGTTACAATACATGGTTAGATAAATACTAATCATTTTTCAATAGAATCAGTTCTTTGCCTAGGATAATCCAAATTAACTTTAAAATATTTGTCCTTAATATTTGATTCCCTGACAATCACAAAAAGTTTAAAATACTAAACGTAATGGTGGCTATGGAGTTGTTCTACTTCCCCACAGGAAAACTGAGCTGGTCTGTGTGCCATGCCACACATACTCACGTACGTACGAGCCTCTGACTTCAGAGGAAGCCGAGTATGTTATTCTGTATGGACAGGTGGCTGTGCACAGCAGGAAAATGAGAACTCGCCCTGCCCTGCCCTGTTCTGCTCTGCTTTACGCTTCTGTACCATGTCCAGTATTTCGGGGAAGGTGCTCACTGGGACGTTTGTAAATGCAGGTACACAGAACACTCTCCATAAACTGCCTATTATTCCCTCTGTGGTCCTGTGAGGCAAGAAGTGTCACCAGTTTACCAGCGAGAGACAGAGCTCAAAAAAGTCCTGGAAGTCTTCCTTTTGGTGGTTAGCAGGTAAGGATGCACACCTGAGACCACACCTCATTACCACCTGACTGTTGGGATGCCAAACACACCCGCTCCCCATGCAGGAAGGGTCCTTGGAAGCTGAGTTTTCTCTTTTACAGGGCTCGAGCCGTGGTGGAAAGCATGTAAGTCACTCACCTGGGCACGCATGTGCATACTCAGGTGTGCATGTACACACACTGACCCACATAAGGGAGTCACAATTCATTGACCAAGAGTCCCTTGTACAGTGAAGTGATTACCCACCAGTGATTTGGAAAGCTGGCCTCCCTGCTGTGCCTCTGCCTGGCCATCATGCCCCTGTGAATCCTGGCCCTCTTTGGGTGCCTGCAGTGAGAATGCACCGTGGTCCGGTGGGTCCCTTGCTCTCCCTGAGCTGCTGGCCCCAGGGTTGTGCAGTCTGATGGCATTCACCCATTTCTGGCGAACTTTAAAATCAGCTATAGAAAGCCTTCTTCTCACTCACTTGGGGAGATACAGTACAGGTGCAAGCCTGCTGAGTCCCTTCTCCTGTGAAGCAGACCTTCTCCCTGGTCCTACATGCACTCACCGTGGGAGCAGGGAGTGCTTATACCATGACTGGCTCTCAGCCTTGTGTCCATTTCTTTGGCAAATTCCACCCCAAATTTTAGGGTATTGTTTCATAAAAGGGAGCAGGTAGTAAAAGATTCAATGCACCTTGTTTTCTAAATTTCATGGAATACCTTCTAATCAAGAGCAAATTAATTCATTTGGTAGGAATTTTTATTCCCTATCACTAACATTTTCATGTAAAAGGCTGTTAATGCCTCAGATTCTCAATTCTATTCAGATTGCCAGATTGGTGAACATTTGGAATAAAGATTAAATGTCCAAAAACCACACTTCTCAGTTTCCATTCAGTTGTGTGGATGAACTTTTTGGCTGCTGTCACCTTATGGAGACATTAAAATACACAAGCTTTTCAGAACAGGAGGATGTCTGTTCCACTTTCAAGTCAAAGAAGGAGTGGCGATTTTCTGGGAAGAGCAAACACATTTAGCTGTGTACTTAGGAGAATGTAGAAATATGTGGAGTTTGGTGTTTTCATTCTTTAAGTCTTATTAGGCCAAACCATTGTCTCTCATTAATGTGTGTACGTTTAGTTTGCTGTGATCTTTACAAGTCCTACAGATCTAGTGAGAGCATTCCCAACTGGGACGGTGAAGAAAGGCAAAGTAGAGGACCAGGTACCGCCTAGAGCTGAATCACCAAGGCCAGGCTCCTGCTAGAGGCTCACTGTGCCCTGAATAGGCACCAAATCTGGGTTCCCTTGCACTTCTTCCCCACCTGGACAGTTCTGGGTGGGTATTTGTTCTTCCACCACCCTCCATGTTAGGGAGCCTTGTGTTTTATTAGGGGTAGAGAATGCTAGCTAACCTCTCTGGACAGCTCACTCTGGGAAGGTGTCATTCTGGCCTTCCAGAAGAGGAAACTAAAATACAGACAAGTCTGAAGTCTGACCCACAGACACAAAGCCAAGGAGTGTAGATGTGAAGTGTCACACCTAAACTGAGTCACTCCTCAACGGCTCCTTCCACTACATGCCCAGCTGCCCACTCTTCCTCCTTTCCCGATTTCAAGGGCCCTGGCGTGCATATTATGGTGTATCCTGCATGGCCCCGATACAATGCTATGCACCAATGGCACAGCATGCTTGTCAGGGAGGGCAAACGGAGATATGCCAGGCCTCCTGACCTGGGCATTTCCCTGGGCTCAGTCACTGCCCAGCTGCCCTGTCTTCCCTCCATGTGCAAACGAGCACACCAAATCCAAATGCGGAGTCTTTCTCCAGACTGAGCTGTCTCTCCCCCACTGCACACACAAACCAGGGGTTCTCTTACCTGGATTCTGTACGTTCTAATGCACATGGGTGTGGCCTCCACCCCTGGCCTCCCATGGCCAATTTCTCTCTGAGTTCCTTCAAGGCTTCTCTCTTAGTGTCTTCTGAGAACACTGTGTCCCAGCACGTCCAACAAAGCCACTGCCTCACCCAGCCAGGGCTGCCTCAGGTGGCCCCACATCCTGCCAGCACCTCCTGTCCACTGCCTGGCACTGGTTTGCATCCTGTGGACCTTGCTTTCTGGCGCCCCTTCGATCCTGCCCATTGCCCTAAGAGCAGCATCTCAAGCCTGTCTTTATCAGGTCACATCTATGTCCAAAGTTTCCATTGTTCTGCACTGCTACAATGTGACAAAAATCCCAGGTCCTGTGTCAACATCCCTCTAAGTGTGGTCAGCAAAGCAATGACTGCCACCATGTAATCCTATTCCGATAATCAAGTAAGATGAACCTTTTGGAAAATCCATACCAGACCAAACCCACCACTTACACCTCATTTGTCAATCCTTGCTGTTTTCATTCAGCTGTCCATGGAATTGTGTCCTGACTGCACCTCAGCCACAGTGTGAATCCACTCTCCTGGCCCCAGCTCGGTGTGTCCTGTGCAGCTGTCCAGCTCCCCAAGCCAAGCTAGCAATGCTCCCCCACCCTCCGCAGGGCTGTAGCCCACATGGGCCCTGTCTCTAGGTCATTAGAGCCCTTTTCTCCTGCACTGTAGCACCTCAGGACATGTACCCAGTTCAGGGCTGGATGAGGTCTTGAGCCTAATTCTGCACAAATATTGTGCACCCCTGCTCCCTAATTCCTTGCCTGCTGTGTGTAGCCTAGAAGATGCAAGGTGCTCATTACAGCATGGTTGAGCCAGTAACTTCCTACTTACTGCTCTCTGAAGGCACCCATAATATCTGGACATTTTCGGAAACCCATTTACCTTAAATGAGAAGTTGCAAAACATGTGGCAGAAAGCACTTTATTGTCTACCTTGGTTTTGAGTGAGGTTCCAAGGACATTCGGTGCAAATTAGTAACAGGGAAAGTCATTCTCACCAGTTTTTCATTCGGTGACGTACTTTCCTTCAGTTATATAAACTGAGCTCACATGGACTGGCCTTCTGTTTGAATGGGTCCTCTGGCTTTTGCCTCTGTCACACTGACTTATGGGGAGAAGGGGGCAGCTGCTGGACAGCAGTGTACTTGGTCAGAGGGCATCTGGCTTGGCCTCCCTCCAGCTCTGTGGGCTGGGTCAGGCGCCGACCTCTCTGAGCCTCAGTCTCCTCGTCTGCCCGGCGGGAATGATCACACCTAGTCTGTCAGGTTTACGTGCTGACTCATGGGGATGCTTACAAGGCCCGTGCTTCTCAGCTGGCTTTCAATGTCCTGCAGCTTTTTTGCTTGGTGGAAAGCCAGGGGCACATAAAGATAACACCTATCTTCTTGTCAAGGAATACTGAAGACCGCGGGGCCAGGGGAAGTAGCCCCAGCCAACTAGCAGCCAGTGTTTCGCACTGGGAAAAGCAAACGGTAGTGCTTTGCGAGACCAGTGGGGTGACTCTTTGCGAGACCTCAGGGGAATGCTGTTGGCACTGGAGACCCCGGGTCTGTGCAGGGCTCCCCAGCCACCCCACACACCCAAGGCAGGCAGGTCTTCACCTCCATCTGGGCCTCACCCTGACAGTGCTCTCCGTGGACTGCCATGTCAGGGGAAAACTCTGGCTGCCTCAAGCAGACTATGACAGCGATGGCCAACACCAACTCTGCTTATTTCAAATTACAGCTGTTGGGTCTGCTTCCAGTGGGCAATGCACAGAACTAAACAGCAGCCTGATTGGCAGGTGAGGGAAAGCTGATTTCTGACCCCCTCTCTCTTGACGTAGCACCCCTCGGGACCTGACTTGTCTGTTCATGTTTCAATTAATTCAGTTTTAATTTTTCGCAGGAAGGAAAAGCTTTGTTTGATAAGCCTGGGGTTTAGAAAAGGAGACATGGATACGCAAAGACTTTTGTTCTGGAGTACCACTCAGAAAACAGCAGGTGCAAAACGGTGGTTCTATTTATCTTTAAGTCATTACTTTGGTGCCCTTTTCAATCTTCCATTACCTGCTCTTTGAGGCATATTTCACGATTTGAGGTGAAACCCTCAACAGGTTAAACAATAGGTTTAAGGATATTTTATGAAATATTTTTTTGGAAAAAAATATTTGCCTATTCCTAAGATAATAAGCATATGGAAGCGCCAAGATGAATTTCTACAATTCACCTCTAACTCCTATAATCTAAAGAGAACTCTGGAAAAGGAGAACATGGAAAAATAATAATAAAAACAGAGTAAGAGAACTTAGTTTGTTTCAAAAAGAGAGAAGGAAGGGACACTTCCAGGCTCTGAATAAGGGCTGAAGAAAATTAAAGCAGCTGGGGAACACCGACAGGACAGAGAGGACTTGTGTTGTGTTGGGGAGGCTGAACTAGTGTGAGGCACTGGACATGAGAGAAACATAGAATTTCATTTTTTGTTTTCATTCCAAACCTTATTCCAATGAGAGATCACACAGGCCCAAATGGTAAGGAAAGGAAATTCTACAAAATACTTGGGCTGCACACAGCAGTGTGGACTGTGCCGATGGGTGGAGGTCCCCGAGCTCGGCAGTCCACTGCATGCTGCAGCGGGGGTCCTGGGGCGCGGCATGTGGCCACTGTCTGGGCATGCACTCTGGCTGATGCAACTGTGCATGTTTTAGATGTGGTTTTCCATGGAGCACGTTCTGATTGAGGTAACAGGTTGCAGTACTGCTGCCAGTGTTACAGGGAGTTTGGCCAAACGAGGCATTGAAGACTAAAGGGGATATTGGGCCTGACTGTTAATCTGCCTGGCCTGGGAGCAGGGTTTGCTGTGTGAGCCTCAGTGGAGGGGGCACAGGACACGCTGCTCCTAGCCGAAAGCAGGGAGGAGATATAACTGGAGGACTGGGGACGGCCAGCCCTGCTCTGTGGCATCTTCCAGATGCCAAGAGCCCTTGGCTCCTCCCCAGGCTCTGTAAACACTCTGGGCCATTCCTCCTGTCCCCACAGCTGGCACTGTATCAAGCCCCAAAGATTCCAGGAGCACAGGCCCCACTTCAGGGAGGCCAGAGATAAAGTAATCTCCCCCAGGACACACAAGGGTGGTCCCTTGCTGTCCCTCCCCTCCAGAAGCTCGGAGGCGTCCCTGCCAGAATTCCAGGCAAAAGGTGACTCAGCAGAGGAGGAGGAGGGCTGGGAAGGCCAGCTCGTGGGGCACTGTCCAGGTCACTGGACCCATAGGGCAGCAGCTTACATGTCATCACATAGAGCAGATCTTCAGGGGCAGTGGCCCTGGGATGATGTATGAAGCCTCTGGGGTGCTCAGCAGGCCACAGGTGCTTTTCCCATACCACGGTGGCATGGGGCCCTCATTCCTGCCTTTCCTGTGTTGTCCTGTTCTCAGCTCAGAAAGCACATTTCTCAGGCAGTCAGCGGCAGGTGGGGGCTAGGAAAGACCAGACTGTGTAAGACATCTCTGCAAGTCTGTGCCCAGGCTGGCTGGCTGCAGAGGGCAAGGGAGCTGTGGTTGGGAGTAGTGGCCAGGACTGAGGCATGCAGGCTGGTAGATGCATCTGGCCCATGTATTAGGGCACACACACGTGTGCATGAGTGTGTACGGATGTGCGTGTGTAAATGGCAAAGATCGCTCTTCCTGCACACATATTTACAAAGAAGCTCAGTAAAACAGACTTGCAGGTAGAGTGCCCTGTGGCCCACGGAGCCTCTCCATGCAAAGACGGCAGTGCAGACAGGGAGACAGCTGTCCCCAGGGGCCAGGCATCAGGTGAGCCTGGGACTCATTCCTGCCCACAGCCCTAGGGGCCAGAAGGCTGCAGATGGCGCTAGGTGGCTTCCGCTCCATCGGCCCTTGCCCAGGAGGCCCTGCCAAGAGACTTCCTGGCAAGGAACGGCAGGTTGGCTGGCCCCATGCACCCTGGTATAAACTCACAGAGGTGGTGGGGCATCTGGGACAAGCGACGCCCTTGCTTTACATTCTTTAATAACTAGTGTGACTTTCTTGTCAACCCAGGTGACAAAAACTGGAAATACTTGGCCTTGATCAAATCTCCTCTTAAGGAGCTCCTCAGACCTTCTCTTAATTCTTTACATCCTGACATTCACACCTGCGTGTCTCCTGTGTGACACATGCTAATAAGCACGTGTTTGTCTCCCTCACCCCAAGGCTCTGGGACGTCATTATGAAGCTGGTCCAGGGCAAGGCCTCTGACCCCCGACAGTGTCCTCCTCTCACAGAGGTCACAGAGATGCAGTTCCCAGCTCGGAGTCTGCCTGGGGCCCACGGGCATGTCCAAGGGCACGGTAGCCACAGAGCAGAGCTACCGCCTTCTCCCAGGGCCTTGCCTCCCGGCTGCCTCTGTCTGGGATTCACTCATTACTCAGCTGCTGCCTGCTTCCCAGCACTTCTGCCAACATCTCACACCTCTTGGGAAGAACCTTCAACATCACAGTGTTTTCCTGATAGATGTCAGCTGTTTCTTAGGATTTGAGTATGTCAGAAAGTCCTGTCCTTCTCTTAGGCAACGTTTCTGTGAAATAAGGGAGTTCCTCCCTTTCCCTCTCTCTCTAGTTTTATGATTCAACACTGTTTACTGAGAAACGTGTGAAATGACCAGTTTAGGTCATGAGTTCTTCCCATTTAAACTCCAAGCCATGTGGCAAGGCCACTGGCTCCCACAGCTGCCTCACATGAGCGGTTACTAGGGCCCCTGTGGAATGCTTCCTATACGCTGGCTTCTTTCATTCTTGAAGCTGCCCTTAGGAAAGTATGACCCACTTCACAAATGAGAGAAATAAGGTTGAGGACACCTGCCCTGCTGCCCATGGGCACCTGCTGGGCCAGTGCAGGACCAGGGGCTGGAGCCCCGGTGCACGAGGCTACACAGACCATGTGCCCTCTACTCTGTGCATCTGCTTCTCCTCAGCTCACCTTTGGGGTCCAAGGCTGCCAGAAGGCTAATCTGATTTGAAAACTCAGTAAAACACAGCGCCCGGATTTCAATGTCATTGCAGAGGGTCTAAGAGATCCTCCTCCTCGGCCAGCTCTGTGGGGCTGAATGGACTTCTTTTAAGTCGATGAGTTTATGACACAAAGCACTTTGAATAGGCCACATTATACAGCACATGAGGGGCAATTTGTATTTCACGTGTTGCAAAGTGTGGGTGCAGAGCCCTGAGGGAGTCAGGGGCAAGGCTGGAAGAGGAAACTATGGTCTCTGCCTGCAAGAGCATGCAGTTATGAGGGTGAAGGGAAAAAGGCCCAGCGAATGCCAGCCCCAGCTTAGGGGAGCCCCCATCCTCAGGGAGACTGGATCCCATCCACTGAGCAGAGTGCCTAGCCTCCCGGAGCGCTGACTTCAACAGGTAAGGCAGGGAGAGGGAATTCTAGCAGCAACACAAGGCGTGGAGGTGGTCCCTGGCTGCCAGGCAGCTGTGGGATAGAGGGAGCCCAGGGGCCAAGGCAGGTGAGCTGTAGGGGTCCCTGCCCAAGGGCATCTCGGGTGGGAACTGGCTCAGGCAGCAGGAGGGAGGTGCTGGGGAGACCCCTCAGACAGAAAGA
>JAVSCE010006852.1:0-22326 GCA_032199065.1 Smutsia gigantea | reverse complement strand
AAGTGGTAAGTAACCCTCTGGTAGGAGGGTAATTTGGCACAATCACTTTGGAGAATAAAAATCAGAATGTTTTTGTAAATGAGTATACTACAGCATGTAGAAATTCTACTTCTGGGCGTATATCTTAATGCTGTACTTTCCAATAGGATAGCCACTAGTCACGTGGTAATTATTTAAATTGACATTTAATTAATTAGAATTAAATATAATGAAGAATTTAGTTCCTCAGTCATATGAGACACATTTCAAGTGCTCTCTAGCCACAGCACAGAGCATTGCCATCACTGCAGAAAGTTATACTGGATTGTGCTATCCTTAAGAAAATCCTTTCCATGTGCACAAGAATTGTAAAAACTGTTCATTTCAGTGTTATTTATAATAGCAATCTATATGTCCATTAGCAGTGAAATGGAAAAATAAATGGTGATATATTCACACAATGGATTATTATATACTAGTTAAAATAATGAAGTAGATCTAACTTTAACAACATTAATAACTCAAGAAAATAGATTGATAAAAGTGACTCCTGAATGTTAGGCATATGAGCTTATCTACATAAATTAAAAACAATCACAAAACATTACCTGCCACACATCCTGAGTGTGAGTGTGGTTCCTCTCTTTCTCAAAACATGAATAGGCTGGATTAACACCAATTACATAGTAATGATTAGTTCTGCAGTAGGCGGGAGAGAAGAGAATGATACTGGAACTATGACTTAACTGGAAGTTTATTTTAATCTGAAGCATAGATGAAATAAATGCTGGCCTTTTTTTTGGTAGGGATTCAATAAGTGCTTTTGAAATTATTTTCTGCAGCTTTCTGTATTTTAATTTTTTTCAAAAAGATAAGAAGGAAATGATTAGATTATGTAATATAGCTGAATTATATGTAAAGACTAAAAATTGTAGCTGTTATTTATTATTACCAAAATATAATAATGTTCAGAAGATAAGTAATTTAGTATTATATTAGGCAATATGAGTTCTTAATTATATCTACTAAGAGAAGCTGAGTAAATAATTCTCTAAAGTATTATTGAGGCATTGGAATGCATATTTCATTTTGCTCTTTTTGTTTTGCTTATGCTATGAACAAAATATGCTCATAATCCCTAAAATGTATAACTGATTGACAGTTGGGAGATGATGTAGAAATGTGGTGGATTATGGGGAAAATAAAAATTAGAATATATATATATTACTAAGTAGATAATCAAAAATTGACTATGGTTCTTCTGGATATATATTTTTTTCTTATGTAATGTACTTCCTAAGAAAAATATTGATTAAACAAAATATTTAGCAGTTTAGGCTGTATTTTTGGATAAATATACATATTGACTTTATTGTTTTTGTGCATTTCTATTCTTTACTATTAGATTTTCCCCTTTTTAATGAAATATAGTTGACACATACCATTGTATTAGGTGTACAAAATAATGATTTGATATATGTATATTTTGTGAAATGATTACCACAATAAATTAACATTCACCAACACACAGTCACAATTTTTTTTCTTGCAATGAGAACTTTTAAGGTCTGCTTTCTCAGCAAGCTTCAAATATACACTAAAGTGTTAATTTATTAGATTAAAAAGGTCTTTGAGAGTTATTTTCTTCATTGACCTTTACTTACAACTCCTAACATAGGCTAGATACACGTAAGACACTTTTTTGAATCAACTATATTGAGTGATAATTTATGTTAAATCGAGCTCATTTTTAATCATATAGCTTATAAGCTGGGGCAATACATTCTCCCTGTAACCTGTACCACATGGAGGTCTGTGATCCTTGAGTTTGCTCCTTACCTCATGCCAGGTACAAGTTAACTCAAAATAGACAAAAAGGTAAAAGCAAAAACTAGAAAACATCTAGAAATAAACATAGAAGAAAAATCTTTATGATTTTTGTTACACAAATATTTCCTTGATGGAAACAATGATACTATTAAGAACAATGTAAAATTGCACTTCATCAAATTAAAAACAATTAAGAAAATGAAAAGGCAGTCACAGAGAGTCTTTGCAATATATGTACCTGATAAAAAGACTCACAACCGGAATACACAAAGAGTTCTAAAAACTGAATAATAAAAAACATACTAAAAATGTGCAAAAGATTAAAAAAGGTACTTTATAAATGAGGGCATAAAAATTCCAGTAAGCAGTTAAAGATGTGCTCAACATCATTAGTCATCAGAGAAATGTAAATTGTATCCATATTGGGACACTATTATGTACTCATTAGAGTGTTAATAAAATTAAAAAAAACTAACTTTGGTAAGCATGGGAGAGGATGTAGAGTAACTAAAACTCTCATAGGTGGCTGGTATGAGTGCAAACTTGTACAGAAACTTTGGAAAAGTTTTGCAGTTTCTAAGTTAAATGTACTCTTACTCTGTGACCCTGAAATTTTTCTCCTAGGTATTAACACAGAAAAAAAAAAACCTATGTACACACAAAGACTTGTACACAAATATTCAGTCATTTTATTGACAATAACTAAAAACTGGAAACAGTACAAATTGTTCAACAGAATATCTTCTCAGTATAAAGTACTTAATAAATACTACTACTTTCCTTTTCTCTATTTTCTGTGGTGTAAATTCAAATAAGATAATGAATGACTCAACTAGATGTTAGTTTATCATCTATACAGATTTTTTTATTTGATCAGACAGGAAGGAAGAAAAAAACCCACAATATTCTGTCAAATTCAAAAGTCTTTACAGTAGTAGATATTTGTATATTTTTTGAATGAAGTAATGCAAAATAAATCAATTAATTTAACAACCTGGGTAGATTTTGTAGACCACTCTGGATAAACAGATGAACTGCATCAGGTGATGCCTCTAACTAAGAGATATGAGCTAAATAACTTCCTCCTTTTTTTTTTAATACCTTAGCTTCTTTTATGGACTATAATGGACTCAGTATGTTTCATCATTTTTACCAGAAGAAAGGAACTCAGCATACTAGCCCAACTCTCTTGGTGTGATGCAATCTCAACAATTCAGAAGGTAAGCCTTCAAATTGATTGAAATAGTATAATTATTTCCTTGATGGATGAGCATCTGTATTAGTTTCCTATTGATGCTGTGACAAATTTCCACAAACATGGTTGCTTAAAACAACACGAATTTATTATTTTACATTTCTAGAGGTTGGAAGTCCAAAATGGGTCTAACTGGGCTAAAATCAAGGTGGCAGCAGAATTTAGTTCCTTCTGCAGGCTCTGGGGAGAATCCATTTCCTGACCTTTTCCAGACTCTGGAAGCTGCTGGTATTCCTTGACTAGTGGTCTCCTTCCATGTTCAAAGCCAGTCATCTCATCACTCTAACCCCTGCTGCCATAATCACATTCCTTCTGACTCTCCTGTTTCTCTCTTTCCCTTGTTAGGATCCTGCGATTACATCGGCTCAATCAGATAGTCCAAGATAATCTATCTCAAGGGCCTTAACTGAATCCTACCTACAAAGTTCCTTTGCCATGTAGGGTAATATGCTCACAGGCTGCAGAGATTAGGACATGGACAACTAGGGGGGCCATTATTCAACCTATTATAGCATCTTTTAACAATGGAAATATTTATAATTAAAAAGAGGAATGTTAAAAAAAATCAAACCTGTAGTATGGACAGTTTTCTTGTGTGTTGAGAAATCTGAGCATATTTCTTGTGTATTGAGAAATCTGAGCATAGGTTACTTGAAATATTTAAGAGATTTTGGCCTTTTAGTGTAGCAAGTCAGGCTTGTACATCCAATTTAAAATGTACCATTGAATAATTTGATTTAAATTTGTGACTTTAAGTTGAAATCTTATCATTTACAAATAATACCAGAATATTTAAGAGAATATAAGGTAAACTCTATAGGATTTTAAAGAATTATTTATACACCTGGGAAAATTTATTCAGCCAGAGAATTAGAGTACTTAAAGGCTAATGAGATACATTGATGAATTCTGTTTAAGTGGCTAATGAGGTAAAATTAACTAAGTTTGTAAGTGGAATATATTTTAATTAAAGGAGGCTTCTTTAATATGGATTATGAAAACTGCTAGATTTAAATACAGTCATGGTATATAGAGCAGGCATATTGGAAAACTTTAAAAAATACGTAGCTTTAATACTTAAAATACATTTTTTAAAAGAGAAGATTCTTAATAATCATTGTATGTGTGGATATGTATATATACACAAAAGTCATCTGAGCATCATGACATTCTCTTTACTTACAGGCTGATACTTCTCATCATATTTTGTACTCTCTTGTTTAGGATTATTTCCAGGATCAGTTTGAGGGCCTCATAGCAAAGTGAGATATTTATTTTATAGTTGTGCATTAGAACCATCAACTTTCCAAGAGATATCAAAAAGAGACAGGGGAATGAGTTAATTAGGAGTAATCTATTCTTAGTAACATGTTTGTAAACTATTACTTCCTTGAATAAGAAATGAAATCTCTGTTCATTTAAGTTATCATTGGAACTGGGGATAAAATAGAGGATCACATCAATGGCATTGTATAAGTTTGCTGGGTTTTAAAATGCATACTGCAAAACAAAAGAAAGTTTCCTGAAACTAACCTCTCCATCTAAAACATTAGGTCATTGAATTTTTTTTTAAAAAGGGAATAAAAAAGTAATAGTCATTTATTGGGAAAATACTCCATTCTTTACAGTTTGTTCAAATAAAATATAATTATTCAAAATGGACTTAATTTTCCAGGGTAACTTCATCTGAATTTATGTCACTGGAATTAAATATTTGCTAGTGCCTGAATACTGACAATCTGTAATGATCCCATGTTAGGTGCTCAAGACATTATTTCCTGTAGATGATAAGTTGCTTTTTTAAATTTGTCAGTCATTCATTTGTTCATTCATTATTGAGCTCCTATTGTGAAGCAGAAATGTTGAATATTACTGAAACAAACATAAAAAGACATGGTCTTTGGCTTCTGTGTCCCTGCGTTTTCATCTACACACCAGGAAGTAGGAAAAGGAACCAAAATGATATTTGGGGAAAAGAATGAATCGGATAAAAAATATATCTAATAATACTAAGATGACACCAGGTAATAGCAACATTTGCATTTTGTTCTATCAATAAGGCTTACAGAAAGAGAACAATAGTTTATCTGGTGCATAAAAACAAAATGTTTTTTTCGAAAATTGTCTTGGCTAACAACTATTGATTATTCTCGTGCTTAGAAGTCTAGTGTGTAAAACTAGCCATATTTGATTTCTCAAAAGCTCCTTTAAAATTTATATATGCTGAGTGCTTCTATTATTGTACCTTTCTCTATTTGCCCTTTAACCTCCCCTTGCCTCCAGAAAAGCATCAACAAAATGAACCCAGAAAAAGAACAGATAGGCAATGTCTGGACTCATTTTCATGTAGGAAATACTAACCAGGTCATTGTTTTCTGTTTCAGAATTTCTTACAAAGATACATTCATTGTGTGAAATTGTTGCTTCATGATTTTGAACCTAAGACAAAAAGCAGCTTTCAATTCTTGATTATAGCTTCTCAAAATGTACAGTATAATTAATGTTGAAAGAGCGATTATATTCTAAGTCCTTGTTTCACACTTTCTCTTGTTTTTAACTTTGGGAATTTTAGTCACATTTTCAGAACAAAGGTGAATCTTGTGGAAGACAGAAATAAAGGGCAGGTGTGTTATAATTGGTATTAATGCATATGACAATATTTCTTACACATTGTATTTATGTTTGAATAGTGAAGAAAAACCTCCCTCCTTGATGGTCAACTATTCAGGGAGGCATTCTCTGTTCATTTTATCTAAATAATGTCTCTCCACCCAAACCCTTGTTCCTGTATCACTACACACAGGTTATTTCTATATATTATCACACATTATTTTCTTGCTTACTTAGTCTGGTGCCTTCTACTTGGAAAATAGCTCCATGAAGCAGGAGCCTTTTCTGTTCTGACACAGAACAGACATTCAAAATATATGTGTTGAAGGAGTAAATGGATGAAAAATAAATCATTCCATTTCTGACTGGAAAAATTTAGGGTGGATACAATTTTAGCTACTGATAACGGTTTTCAAAAAATTACCAACCATAAGCAGGTCAAATATACTTCTCATCTTTTTATTTATTTTTTGTCTGTTTCAAAAAGATTTTTTGGCCAAAGTTCTTTTGGAATGATCTGAAAATTAATAAATATTTTTCAGACTCTAGCTGTAGAAGACTTGCATTTTATGTCTTGCAAATTGTTTTCTAGTTGCTTTTCTGAGTGGTAAATGGTATATATTTGGGGAAACAGTTTTAACAAAAGTCATGGTTCAAGGTGGGTGCTTGTTATAGACATGTTTTAACAGAGTTTTTGCCCTGACCAATCATCCCATGATAATTTAAGTTCTTTAAGAGACAGAAGTTGGTCTGTTACTGTGTTTTGATTCTATCAACATTGTATGATGCACAGTAGGTACTCACTAAATGCTTGTTGATCGGATTAATAGATGGTAGCTCTGTGGTGCCAGTGAGGCAGTAATCATGACATGGAAGCCAGAACTAGGCAATATACTGGGATAGTTTTCAGAGGATTAGCCTCTATGCAGGCAAAATAAGAGTTGAGGAATGTATAATTACCAAGATCAGGAAGAATAAGGAAGGCAAAAATTCAGGTAGGTAGATAAGAATTCAAAGTTAGGTCAGCATTGTGATCAAGGTAATGTAAGTCTGAATTCCAAGAGATAGAGAAGTCTGACCTAGAAACCAGTGATTAGAGAACAGTAATATGATCTTGACTGAAATACCATCCGTTTTAGTGAGCAACTCTTACATCTGTTACGTGCTGAGAGCATGGGTATTTAAGTTGACAGATGTCTGTGGTTAAAATGAGGGATGTAGTCCAGACCTAGCAAAAGAGTAATGCTTGAATGTGAGATTCAGCACAGTGATTGTGCTTGTGTAATAGTGACCAAGGATTGGCTAGGGCAGATTAGCTAAATGAGAAATTATTGGATTGTTTCTGACTCCGACACACTTGTATTAATTTCTCTTATGATATATTTCCTTATAGTAAGTAATTATTAAACATGAGCATGAAACCACTTGGAATTAATAGAAGAATCTTAGGCCAATATAAATGCATGTTAGAATGCCTAAGGAATTTTTTTTATCCCTCTGAGTTCTCTGGGGAGGAGAGAGAGAGATGGAAAAGATGGATTGCATCATGGGGGGAATGGAGACCATAGAGAAGAGGGACTACTGGCTGCCCAGCTGCATGGACATACTTTCAGAAGAATGGTGATGGAGGCTGTCACAGGGGTTTTCTGGGAATTCAGCAGGGGGGAATTGGTAGGGAGTTAAGAATGGGAGTTCATGGATAAATTTCTCATGTCTTCTCCCTTTGGTAGGCCAATCTGTGGCATGTTATCCATTACCTCTGAGTGTAAACTGCAGGATTGAGCCCAGGTTCGAATGGTAACTATTCATCAACACACCCTTTATTGGCCTTCTTTCCTTCCCTGTCTCATTTCCTCACTCGCTCACTCTGCTTCCTGGAATTATAAGTGAAAACCTACTTGCATCCCTCATACTAGTTGGCCTTTGGGGGACTAGAACTAAAAAGCATATACTTAATGGGAAAAGCAAAACTATGTCAAACTGTCTTTTAGACACCATACATATTTACAATCTTCTAATAATCTAATCCTCTTTTATTGACTATGCACTATATCTAAGAGGCCTTCCAAATGCTGATACTATGCACAGAGATTACCCAGTATAACCATGATCACTGAAAGCTTATCAAGTCATCAAGTTTTAGGTATGCTCAAATTAGATGTTCAGTGTTAAGGAACACTACTCATTTAAAAAAAGCAAACATTGTGCTTTGTGGTTTAGGCATGTAGAATTTAATCAATTTTATATCTATTCTAGCTAACTGCTTGTAAGAGATTGACATTTGCCTAAATTTTGGATAGCTCTGGCTTAATATATTAATATGTTATAATTTGTGACCACACAAATTTTAACCATTGCATAGTTATCTTTTACAAATTGTTTCCAAAATAAACATTCACTTAATGGATTATGAATCTAGATGACCTAAATGTGAAAAACAAAATATTAAAAACTTTCAAAACATGACTAAGGGATTTAAATTTTTCAATGTGTTTTTTATGATATTCTTATAATTCTCTCAAAAGTAAGAGTGCATAGATTGCTTTTTTCTTTTTTCTTTTCTTTTTTTTTTAAGGTAGGAGAGCCAGTGAGAGGTTTTTATTTAGAGATATGTAGAGATAGCGAGATGACAGAGCTCCTGGCTCAGGCCAGGAGGGGACAAGAGAGCCCCTGCTTTTTTCTTTTTTAAAATGTAACTATTTTGCAATAATCGGGACAAAAGTTATTATTTGTGAAGTGTACAAATTGGAAGTTCTAATAAAAATGAACTCATTTACAGAAAGAATATTTGAAGTGTGTAGATAGTACTTTCTAAACTTTTCAAGTTCAAAGACCAAAAAAAAGAGGTTTTAGTATTTGGCTGTTGTGGGAGGGGATAAATCCTATAAATTTAGTAAGTCATTTAAAAATATTTCAGAGTTGTCTTGCAAGGCACTCATTATTTTAGTCCACAGACAGTACTTAAAAAAAATGGCACTTGGCAATAACTTCCAGTGGTCTGTGGCCCACAGATTGGGAAGTGCTATTCTAATCCAGTGGTTCTAAAATATGCAGCGTATCAGAATTGCTTGGGGAAATTTTTAAAAGTATAGAGTCTTTGCTGTACCCTAGACACACTGGAATTAAAGTCTCTGCTTATAAGAAACCCAATATGTCTACATGAACTGTTTGAGGTTAACCCGCAGATCTAACATTGGTATTCAGACTAGAAATTTGTATCCATTAGAGAATGTTTTGGTTTTTGCTAACCATCTCTCTTCATCCTGTTTTTCCCATATGGCAGCTCTCTTTCACCAATTCCCTTAGGATATTATTCCACAATTAAATTGAAAATATCATTAATCACAATTTCCTTTAACCAGTTTCACACCACAGTCATGCCAAAGTTTCAATAATAATAGTAGTTTCTGGTTTTAAGTGCTATGATCATTCTACTTCACGAAGCTTAAGGTAACTACAGATGTGTAGGAGATGTGTTTTAGCGTAGTCCTTTGGGGTTTTCTCTGAGAAGAAAGAATTTGGTTTCTTTGAGAATTAGCTTAGAGCTCACAAAAGAAATCTGGCTATAAACACAGATGTGGGAATCCCCAGTATCTGGTTCAAACTGTGGATAGGTAAAACTTACACAGGATCAAAAGAGTAGTGAAACAAGAACAGAGTCTTGAGAAATCTTGGGGAAATTTTAACATTTAAGAAGTGGGCAGAAATAGAGGATACAGAAAAGTAATAGAGTAGTAGTAGGTAAGGCATCAGGGAGAATGCTGGTATCTGTGGTACTACTACATGATTAATGCTATTATATATGAAGCACTACTATATATAGTGAGAAGTGAATTTTAAGAAATAACATTTTAAGAAATAACATTAATATTCATTTTGAAAAGATGTTGGAAAAAGAATGAGGAAAAAGAATGAGAAAAAGACTGGGATTTGACAAATAGACTGACAACCTTAGTAAGAATAGTTTTACTGGGGCTGCAGGGCAAGTAAACAGTAAACAAAGTCATGGATTGAGTTGACTGGGAGATACAAAGTACAAAAACAAACACAGACACTTTTTTCAAGAACTTTAAGATGATTTCTTGTTAGGTTGGGTGATAATTCCCAGTGGCAGTCAAGGATTAAGAGCATGTGCTCTGAAGCCAGACTGCAAGACTTTGAATCCTGGTTCTGCCCTTTCTGAGTGCTTTGGATACTTAAGTCATTGCTTGTCAGTCTTCTTTCTGGGTATGCATGGAGGTTATGTTTCCTTCTGAGCATGATTTTAGCTGAGTCTCCCAAATTTCCTTATCCCGTACACCTATGTTCATTATTTTTCATTTAAAAATGATTTAAAATTTCCACTGAGATTTTTTTCTTTGACTTGAGGATTTTTTGGAAATGTGTTTCTTTATTGCCAGATATTTGGAGAGTTTCTGGTTTTTAAAAAGAATATATTTCTTTAAAAAATTAAAAAAATATTCTCTGTATGATTTCAGTACTTTAAGATGTGTTGAGTCATGCTTTTTAGTGCAGCACACAATTTTGGTAAATTAATGAGCATGTTTGTGGCATTCCCTACATGTGTAGAAATTGAAAAGGGAGCTCAGTGTGTAAGTGGTTTCGGAAGAAAAACATAATGGCATTGACTTAACTCAGGGTTCTCTGCTGTCATTTCCTGTGGTATTATTGGCAGTATACATGCCAGAGGGGGGTTTCTCATACTTCACATATGAGAAATGGTGTGTGAAGGGTCTGAATAATCTTGAAAATATGCTAAAGACACATTAGTTTTTACATGGAAAAAAATATATATCACAATAAAGTATTCTACCTCTGAAATAAAGTTATGGTCCAAATAAGGTAAAATAAAACATGGAATGATTTTAATCTCTTGGAGGAATGCAAGAACAGGAAGCTATTTGTCATTGATCCTAAGAAGCACTCTCCTTGAAGATGCCAAGAAGCCTGATACTTCACGCATAGAAGAGAATATAATATTCACATGTCATGTGGCTGTACAGTGAAGCAAGTTAATGTTAAATATAGCTTACTGGTTTTAGAATTTCATGTTTGACCTATAGCCAAAGCATGATGAAAGTTCAACATAATTTAAAACTTTATTTATGTACAAACAACATGCACAAGGTGAAAGTCAAAAGAAAAAGTATAACTTGCGGAAGGAGGAAAACATAGGGGTAGGGGAAGGAGGGATTTAGTTACTAACATCCTAATTTTACAGAGTAAGGAGTTGAATGACACTGACATTTAAAAAAAGTCTAGATGCATTATTAAATTTTTACCTAATAAAAAAGTAAAGATTATAATCTGTCTATCAGATACTGCAGGATGAGAGGGGGAGGAGTGGGGACAAGTGTGTCTAATCCTTCTGTTTCACTGCAGGGACTCACTTGATGTCATAGGAAGTTAATAAAATAAAAATGGGATAACCATATTATTTCAAGTCATACGGTAGTCCTATGAGGAATTAAAAACCAAAACAATTAAAAGGGGTTTACCCTGGATAAAGTGGGAATGAGGTAGGAGAAATTTGCTTCTCCACAGAAATTCTGATTATTTTGTCACCTTGTGCATATATGTCACCTTAACAAGAATTTCCAGGCATTCATAAAAATGTCATCTGAAGACACATCCTTCTGGTGTGATAAGTTCAGTAAACCAAGCTAAAAACTTCCATTTTAAGAGCAAGCTTGAGATAAAAGGATGTTAAGATTGAAGCAAAGAGCAGACTAAAGAAAAATAACATTTTCTGTTTCTCTGGCAGAGGAAATATATAAAGTGAGGATAAGAGTTCAATGTGAAGGTAAAAACTGCTAGCAAGACAGGGGGATAAACTAATTTTATTAATAAATACATAAAGATTTAATTCCTTTTAACATCTTTGGGTTGTAAGACTGAGTTTCTGAATGAGATTCAGCACAGACTCAAAGAACCAGTGGTTATATTTTGAATACTACTCGTAAGATTTTGTTATGGGAACAGTCACTTTTTCTTAACATTTCTCCTTTCTAACACAGTATCATCAATTTGATCAAGTGATTCTTCTCTTTAAACTCCATTGTTCTCTGAACTTCCCTCTCTGTCTCAAGTTCATATTGCATTTCATTGCCAAATGTATCTTAGTAAAATACCTCTTTTATCACATTAATTCCTTATTCAGAAATTCATAATGACTTTCTACTGGATAATGCACTGAAAAGCATGACCCTATAATTTATTACTACTAATGAACCACACTGAAACAATAGGTGTGAACTGGGGATGTCTTGGACAACCTGGGATATGTATGGTCACCCTTGCTTTTCATCAGCGTTTATCTGTAAGGTCTGAACTTCATTTTCAACAATGACTTTTGTCCTACCTTGGAATTTATCCTTTTCTCTTTCTTTTGAAATTTGTCCTAATTTTCAAGGAGAAGTCCTCCCTAAAGCTCTCCCAACTATTTGGTTCACACGCCCCTTCTTAAAAGGTTAGTCTCTCCTGTATCACATAGTACTTCACTCAAGAAATCTTATACTGCTTTCCCACTGTTTTATAGAAATGATTCCTGCTTTCTCAGGATCATGAACTCCTTCAAGGTTAAGTGACTAACAAGTGTTGTTAAGTCCATTTGGCTCCAGAAAAAAACAATCAGTTGCCTACACTGGGAAATTTTAAGAGATTTTAATAAAGGGGCTCTTTGCAAAGGTGTGGGCGAGAACCTCTAAGGGATGGCACTGCATCCTGAGGCTAACAACCAAAAGATACTCTATCACATGCTCTGCCTGAAGAGACAAGTGGAGGGAAGGGGCAAGTTTCCAGAACCCAGATGCAGAGGATTATCAGACCATAGCTGTGGCCGGCAGAGGGACACAGCCACTTGGCGAGAGGCCAGAGTAGTAAGTACCCTGATCTTACTCTTCTCTCTACTTATGATGCTATGTGATGCTATTTTTTACCACAGAATATTAGTTAGTTAGTACATGGATGATCAACTAGCCTGTCCAATGAACCTGGTCTAGCAGTGAAATTATTGCCATACCCACAGCCCTCAAAGGAACCATCAGGAGACGTGCTCAGGCATGTTTATTCCTTCTTTTGCCAGTCTCTTTCCATTTTGGGAAGGAGTTTTATAACATCTTTCACATCACAAAGCAGAATATAGTACACAGAAAAGATAACTCATAAACACATGCTGACAGATTGTTGATCTGATATTAATTTTTTGACATTTTGCGATTTTAAAATATTAATTGGAATTTTGTTAATTCATTTTCTGCAAAATAAAAAATCTATATATTTCCTAGTTCTTACAATTAATATTTTATTACTAAAGGTGAAAGAATAATTTCAGTTTCAGTTATTTATTTCTAGTTTCCTCTCACTGTTTATTGACCTGTTTGAAAAAAATAAACATGCTCAGTGTTAGCATGCACTGTAGAATTTACAAATCACTTTAATGTATATCACCTTTTTGCATCTTCAGCTGTTGTCTTTGAGTTCATTATAACAATTTTCCATATTCATATTTCATATCATTTTCAAATTATTTTTTCTAACCTGGTTTAATTTCTGTTGATGATAAATATGAGACTAATGTCTTACAGATTTCACTCCCTTCTTCATTAGCTCCACAGATTTTTCTTGGCCTCCAGAAAGGTGTGGAAGCTTTTTGAAAGATGCATTTTTTAAAAATGCAGAATTATACTTTGATATATTGGAAAGAATGTACTTCATATCCATTTGCATTTGGCCTATGATTGTAATAGTTTATTTCTTTAATGTTAAAAGAATGAATTGGTTGATAAGCAAACTTTTTTGCTACCCTGAATATCAATGCAGTAGTTTCTACTAAATACCTATATTTTTTCTTTTTGTAAGACTATTTGTCTTCTTTTTATGTTCCTAAATATGAGTTGATCTTGCGTTTTTGCAACCTAATAAGCACTTGCATTTTCAATATCCCCTGGTGCTATTAGAAGAAAAACTCATGTGCAGTCTCTACTATCATTTGATCCCTGTCATTACCATTTCCACATTCTGCTTCCCTATTTCACCATCATTCTCTCCTGCATCCAAATTTGTTCATTTGTATGGTTTGGACCCATTCTTTGAGATTTAATCGTTTTTTCCCACCAATTTTTGACGTGTCGCATTTGAGTGACTTTGAGTGATAAATCTCCACCCTCCTCTGATATTCTCCTTCCATTTCTTTCTGTTTTTTTTTTACAGATGATACCCGTTTGCACTGACTTTTATTTAAGAAAATGCTCCCTTCTGGTTTCAGTTTCTCCATTCAACCAATAACCTCTTCATTAGCTTCAAAAAAACTATTTTTGGCCTCCAGAAAGGTGTGGAAGCTTTTGAAAGATGCATTAAAATTTTTTCTATATAGTTTTAATTCATCTTGCTCTTTCTTGTGTCACTTTTTATTGTCTAGTTAGTACCCGTGAAAGTCAACTTGCTATGTTCTTTCAACACCAGCCACATCTTATGAAAAATTTTTGCTCACAAAGAAGGTCATGAAAAGCCCACGAAGATTCATTCTTTCTGCTCTTTGCATCATGTACATGAGGTTAGTGTGCTGCTTTATCCCAGTCTGAAGTAACAGACTTGATCTAGCCTGATGCTTGGTTCATTTTAAATAGATATTCCACTTAATAGCAAGGTTGAGAAACTCCTGCCAAGTCTAATAGGCATACATGCTTTCAGGTAAATAGAGCTCATAACTTTACAGCCCAGAACAGCAGGGGTTGAGTCAACTAAATTTTTTATTATAGTCATTTAGAAATTCATTTAAATATTGCTCATCAGCATCCATCGATCTCAACATTTTTCACACAGCCTGAGAGGCTGGTATACACGAAGCCGAACATATTAGAATCTATCAGATTGTTTATGCAAAATTTCCTGGTACGATGTGTTGATTTCATTTTATGGTTTGTTTTAGGCTGTAGCAGTACTGAAGTAAATTCCATTTTAACTTAGACTGATGCATCCTGTTTAGTTCTAGTTACTTGGGGTTGATTGGTGTAATGAATTTCTCCCTTATTGAGCCACAAGTTAATCCTTTCAAAGTCAATGAGTT
Source organism: Smutsia gigantea (assembly GCA_032199065.1). Classification (NCBI taxonomy): domain Eukaryota; kingdom Metazoa; phylum Chordata; class Mammalia; order Pholidota; family Manidae; genus Smutsia; species Smutsia gigantea. The sequence goes on along the minus strand of JAVSCE010006852.1, from coordinate 7,585 downwards.
TATGTGCATAATAATACAAATACACATTTTTGTTGTTTCTGCCTCAGTACATTCTTGCAACAAGAAGTGGTTTTCCTGCCTAATGAATGAAAATCATTGCTTAAAACTAGGAAAATAAATGTTCATCTGCACTGAGTGAATTGAGGTTAAAAATATTAAGCTTTAGCTTAATCTGACATATTTACATTCTGTGATATAAATATGAATTCAGGCAACTATGTCTTATTTTGCTCAAAAATCATATTTTCTATGACATCTCATGCAAAAGATTGTGAGAATTTATATTGATCTCTATGAATTCGTGAATATTTGATGTGTATATGGTTAATATACTATTCTTGTCCACCTAGAAAGAAGCTTTGTCTTCTTCAGCCCTCATGGTGTCATAAACCTCATATTCAAAGAAGCATCTGTCAGAGAAAACACAGAAATTCTTGTTTGGCCTTATAGATTTTACTGATTATAAATAGTACTAAAATATGAACTATGATTATTTTTTGGTGTCTGTGAAGAATAGACCTTCAGTCCCTTTATAATAGCACTGAGATTGAACTTAATTAAAAGACAACAAGTTTAGGTCATTAAAGATCCAGAGACATTGGCTTTGTTTTGACATATTGGGCGCCCTCTGCCCTATGCTGTGATGCATATTGAAAGTGGCAGGACGTGGATGCTTCAAAGCCATCCTAAGCCATCTGACCACCTTTATGCAGGTATGGAGACAGACCAGAAACACCTGCTTCAATGTTGTAAGGTTTATCTTACTGTATTATAAATGCCATTTCTATGCCTATATATTCCTAGAAAGTATAAAGTTTTCAGAGGGCCTCCTAGAAAGCAGTCATATGTTTTTTCTCTACCAGTTATGAACTTAACGTGGTGCCTAGCACTTTATAAACACTCAGTGAATTTTTCCTGTGTGAAGCTTTTTAATAATGTGCTTACTGTAAGTGAGGAATGAGAAAGGTTTAGTGACTATAAAGACGTTTCCCTGAACATGATCTAGTTGTTGAGATGGTGAATATGCAAAAAAGGCACAAGGTCCCCAGTGACTGGTGCCAAATACATATATCCTCTAGGGATCAGTGTGGGAGAGACCTCACTTTAGGCTGGAAAGGGATTCACCATGGAGGAAGAACTTAAGCAGATTGTTCAAGAACAGCTTGTATTCACCATGGGCCAATGTTGCTTAAACACAGGGATTTTATGATTATTTGTTTTTGTATTTCTACTGCCTACCACACCGGTACAAAGTAGATGTTTCCTGAATGTTTTTTGAAATCCCGTTTGATGAAGATGGCAGGTTGCTTTATAGTCAGAGCATGAGGTGTACCAAATTATGAAATTGCATGTCTTATTTAGGCAAGGAAGTGTTCCTGGACCATCCCAGCTACTGCAGGAGACAGCTGTGGTTTGAAGAACAGACCACAGACATGGAACGCAAGTTCTAGTCCTGACAGCACGTCATGGCTATATAAACCCAGGCAAGCAACCTTCTCTCTGTGAGTCTCAGATGTTAATCCATAAAATAAGAAATAGTATATCTATTACTAGTTTGTTGTGAGAACTGAGGTAATATATCTGTCATGGACTGAATGCTTATGCCCTCGCCCAAATTCATATGTTGAAATCATAATGCCTGGTGTGATAGTATTAGGAGGTGGTGCCTTTGGGAGGCAATTAGGTCATGAGTGTGAAGCTATCATAAGTGAAATTAGCACCCTTATAAGAGACAGGAAAGAACCTTCTATCTGTCCGTCTGTCTGTCTCTGCCAGCACCTTAATCTTGGACTTTCTAGTGTCCAGAAATTTGAGATATAAATGTTTGCTGTTTAAGCCATCCAATCTATGGTATTTTTGTCATATCAGCATGAACTAAGGATGCCAAAATGCTTAATTAGTTGCCTGTTGTAGAAAGTTCTTAATTATTTTTGAGAAATGCAAGATGGAAGTGGAAACGGGATGTTGAAGCCAGGTGGTATTTGATTTTTAGAAAAGTTAGATGGTATTTAAAAATGGTTCTACAACTCTTCTGGGGTCACTCAAGTGATTCATTAACACCATCAGAAATGTTTTTTTTTTGTCTTAAAATAAGTGAGCCCAAAGCGACTTTCTGAATTATTATGATTGTGATTTCCTAGCCTTGATTTACTATGAGACTGCAGTTTTTCCTTGGCTACAGAGAAGTGCACATCCAGGGTTCTCTCAGCCAACAAGAGCTTGGCAGTGTAGTTCTGAGGCTCTAGCAATCCCAGAATATACATGTTTGAGAGAATAACAATTTTCTCTTCCACTTCCAGTGCATATTGCAGCTTCTGGACTTCACTGTAGAGTTCATGTGAATCTCATAGGGATTCAAGACATTCTCTAATTATCAGATCCTTACAGCTCTATCATTTGGTAGTAGGTGAAAGCTACACTACAGAGAAAGTCACTGTGTTGGGTGTTTTCCATTTGCCTGTGCAGATGGTCTTTCTACCCGTCTTTACTTTTCTCTGTGCCATGGCCTCACCAGGGCTTCCTCGACCTCAGGCTTTCTGTTGGGGTTTCCAATGGAAGGCAGTGTGGAATACTAAAAGGGAGAGGGGCAGATGATTGGGGTTCTTATTCCATCTGTTCTTCCCTTTCAGGCTGAGAATTGGCAGTAGCTGGGTTCTTTTAGTAAGGCCACAGCTCCTGTTGGGAAAACCTTACACCAGAGCTCTGGTAGAAGCCCTCTCTTCTTGCTGTTGCGGGCACCAGCATGGTCATGGATGTTTGGTTCCTTCCTCCTCTGTTATTAGTTTCCTTAACCCTTCTCAAACCTTTGTAAATTTTCTTTTCATTAAACTTTATTCAATTATCAGTTTGAATGACCAGTACTTCTGGTTATTAATTGATATTGAGTAGCATTGTTTAGCAAAGCCTTGTTCTCAGTCTAGCAAACCCATCACCAGATATGAGAGGCAAGCTTAGTTCTGCTCAGAACTGAGGTTTGTTGCTATGCTTGTATTTATGTGATACTGAGTTTTGCATCATTGGTCTTTTTACCTGATCATTATGTATTAATAAAACCTAAAAAGTGCTAGTATTTAGGTCTTATTTGCTTTTTACTTTGAGAAGCATATTTGTGAAAGTTGGAAGTGTTGGAGGAATGCTCCATTGAGAATCAAAAGGACTTACACATTGAAGTGAGCAACTTGATGTCAGGTTTGACATGAACAAATGTTTGTTCCTGATAAAAGTAGATCTTTGCAGAGGTGTTAAGATGTCACTCAGTGATCAGCCAGTTTTGCACTTGAAAGTTTTGCCTCAAGTTTTGGGCTTTTTATTAGACTTGGTTCAAATGAAAAGCTTTTTCCTTTTGGCTATTAGGTTTATACTTGAAATATTACTCTCTCTGTATATGTTTGCTTTATGTTTGATCTAGAAATACAGTGAGAGATGCATCGTTAGGATGTTAAAAGTACCTTTATTAGTGAGTAAAAGATGGAATGAGGATGCTCTTGCATATTTATGTTTGTTGACAAAAGCCACACGATGTGAATATATATTGTATTCAAGATAAAGCCATCATTAGGCATGATTAGAATTTATGTGAAAATAAGATAGAGAGAAGAAATAAATTGTTGGTTTGAACAAAGTGTTATCTTTTTCTTTGAGGGAACATATTCCAATGCTTTTGTTTGTTACTATCATTTCAATGGGATGTATTCTTGAATGACAGATGATTATTTGACAAATAAATTTTGTCTCAAACAGAATGATCTAGCACCACATTTTGAAGGCAGTGGTATTTAATGTTCTATTTTTAAAGTTTATATCATATTATTAAGAACATAATAGCTTCTCTATCCTGTATTGTCTTGGTCCATGCTGACAATAAAGGGATAAATACAGTGCATACCAGGGTTCCTCTGGTAATACCATGAACATGACACATGTTATCTTATGATAAATTGGCTCTGTGTCTGTTCAATTTCAAATCTAAAGCTCTGGAGGCAGAAGTGTTAGGAAGCAGGCATAATTCTGGCATACAGAGGACTCAGATGCACAAAATTAGTGTGCATGGAACAGATAATAGAGAAAGAGATACGCAGTGAGAGGAAGTTTGCACAGGTTTGTGGACTTCCTGGGGTTTAGGTAGTATTGGCAGATGTTAGGTGGGAAAAAAACATCTGTAAGCATGATAATGAGCATTCCCAGAATCTGAAGTGACAACTGTATCCAGCACAAATGCTGTCTTGTTGCCCTATTTGCATACCAATTAAATTTTAAAATAAAGAAACAAATATTGGGTTACTGAATATGTTTGACAAATAATCTGTAGGGCTTACTCAATACAACTGGGTCAGGCATATTGGCTGTTTGACAGATGTTGTGTCTATGAAAGATTTAAGCAAAAAATGTATCCAGATTGTTACCACCCACAGTTTTTTAAGTAGGAATCTGGAATGGGTTAGAGATGGTTTGATATCCTGAGGCGGCCACAATGGAGTGCTTTTTCTCTTTGCTCTGCTAATGCATTCAATAGGTGATATTTCATATTTAGTTTTTGAAGTAGGAAGTTATAAAAAATACAGTTGTAGATTTAATATCGCATTTCTTGATATCTAGCTTTTTATATTTGAATTTGATATTATGCATTAAGAATTTGAATTCAATTTTGAAGAGATCATTTCAATGTTCGTAGTCATCAGAACCTGAGGGTAAGATTATATGCGGTGAAGTTGTCAAACTCTTCTCTAGGAGCTTGAAAAGCTGGAAAACAAATATATGCACTCCCAAACTTTGTATATTTTCAGGTATATTCCATAATTTCTGGATTTTGAGATATAAAGTATACATTATGTTTTCAACATGCCTTCTGAGGGGAGAAATCAGGATATGACACATTAACTAGAACAATGACTCTAATATATTACAGTTCAGTTTAATAAACATACAATCTCCACTAGGTAACAGGTACTATGTTAAGTCCTAATGATGCAAGCATGAATACGACATGGTCCAAGATCTTAAAAACTTTATAGCCTTGGTTGGAAAACATACAAACATAGATTATTTCAGTATAATTGATATGTACAAGATGAAAACTAACACACCATAAATCTTCCTTGTGGGAGGCTACATGTGATAATCCTTCTGGGAAGTTAGATACCAGTTCATCTTTGTTTTACACAATGGACATTTTTCTGAAATGTGTACAAATCAAATATGTAAATTGAATCATTTCCCTTGATTAATGCTACAGAAACACGTTTTTATTGCTATTTGCATGTTCTTTTCATTTGGTTTATTTTTAATAGGTGTTGGATTTTCCTGTTAAAATTCTTTCTCTCTTCCTCCTAGTTTTCCTGTCAAGTAGTTAATCATTTTAAGCCCTTAAATGCCCTAGAAGTACTTGCTATTTGAAGTACCCCTGAGGTGAATCATTATTATTTAAGTTGAAAATTGCTTTGTTTGAGCAAAAGTTATTTTCTTTAATCTAGTTTGCAAAAATACTATCCCAAATATTTTCTTCAGAGTATTCACATAAAAAAGTTAGCATTGGTGAGTATTTTCTCATCATTGTGCATTCATTAATTCAACCCACATTTACTGAGATACTCTCAAGTACTATGGTAGCTGAGCTGTGTGAAGTTCTCCTGTTCTCAGCCTGCTCCTGCAGCAGGTGTGGACATGGGCAGAGCACTGGAGTACAGAGGAGGGAGTGTCACAAGAGGGGTATACTCTCAGTGCTCTGCCAGGTAGGAGGACCTAAGAACAATAGAGGAACTGAGGTAGAAGGAGAGGACAGTGAGAGAGGGTGGCCCCTGAACCGCTTCCTGAGGAATGAGTAGATGAAAGCAGATGGAGGGTGACAGCCTGTACAGGTAGAGAATAACTTCAGCAGCAGCATGGCAAATCGAGAGCATGGCATAATAAAGGAAATTACCAGAGTTTTGTTCTACATCCTACATTAAAGGGCACATGTGAAGGGAGAGCAGGAGACCAGGCTAGGAAGGGGAGATATTAAAGGGGCTTGTATGCTGTATTACATAAAGAAGGTCATTTTATCCTAGAGGGATATGTGGGTCACTTCAGCACTTAAACAGAATGATAATGTCTCATTTATGTTTTAGAAAGAGTACTCTGACAGCAGTTAATGGTCTAGAATTGCTGGAACAAATAATCTAAGAAATGAAAAGATAAAGGTCATTGGGAAAAAAAATCCCATAATGCTTCTGTGCTTTCCAAACCAAGCATTATCAAGTAGCATAATTAGGTTTTAACCACATTATTTTTATTGGGTAAATTGGACTAGAAGTTCACAGAAGCTTTTATATTTGCATGGCTTGTTATTTCCAGTTGGCCTCCCTAATCCAAAAATGCTTCCTGAGGGCTGAGAGTCACCCTGGAAACTTCAGCTCAGGTTGGGCATGGGCTTCTCTTGACTGGCCTGGCCCCTGGCCAACGACCCTGACTGCTGCCTGCTCTTGATGGACTGGCTCCCAGAGGACAGACACTGCGGCTTCTTTTTGCAGTTGACGTTGCTATTGCTGGAGCACCATGGATGGAGTCCCAAGTTCTTTCAACAAAGCAAAGACTTGCATGAGATGTGACAGGTCTATAGAGCTACTTATCAATGAGGGAGAGGCAAGGGGGTTGGCACTTCCAGGAATATGACAGAGAGAAAAGGAAGAATAAAAAGCTGCTATCACACCTGCCACAGAGGGTAATAAAAGATACATGATATGGCAGGGCAGAAAGCTCGGGATAGCGTTGAGTGCTTGGTGAACAAATGGTATATTTAGGGTAGCAGAAAGTATGTTAGAAACATTTTTAGTTCATACTACTCTTGTAATGAATGAAGAGGGTCATAGTAATGAATCTCATTGTTTTCACAGGGTAGAAGCTCTCCAGCATTAGAGATATGCACACCAGCTGCATGTTTGCTTTTAACTCTCTGGTCTGGAAACAGAGAAGACCAGATAAATAAATTACATAAGAAGGACCAAACTGCTCTGGAAGTTTTTTGACATTTTCTGAATGCTGTGGATTAATATCACATTTTGGATCTCTGCCCTAGAGGATTAAAATATCAGTGGATTTGCCTCTGGAAATACACTGAGTCACAGGGCTTAGATTAGAAACTTTGGTGCAAGTTCAGTCAGTCTAATGCAAGTTTGATTAAAGACTAAATCATATGGTAGGTGCTTGGGATCACTGAGATAGAAATCTCTCTATTCTCAACCATAGTGTGTATACAGAACCATTGGGAGTTGAAATTCTATATAAGAGCTGTTTTGGCATAATGGGTTGTAGGTTAGATTTGGGTGTGAGGAAGTGGGAAGGATATTATCACAGCTGGGAATGGTCAGTGATGGCTTCTGGAAAAGGCAGGCAGCGGTGGGTGTGGGAAGCGAGCTGAGGGGTGTTTCAGAAGAGGCAGGGGGCATGAAACTGCCAAGTGTGTGTGCAGTGCTTCAAGGTGTTTGATGCGGCTGAAGCCATGTGGGAGGCCAGGCATATCAGAGTTAAAGCTGGAGACTGGCTGGCTCCAGAGCTTGGGAGACTTGCATGCACGCTAAGGAAGGCATTAAGAGTTCGGGTGTCAGAATCA